>JASCZI010151186.1:6012-27298 GCA_036250425.1 Stylosanthes scabra
ATTCTTCATCCCAATGGTTTAAAATCACCGAGAGGGGTTCTCTACTTGTCTAGGGCTAGATTAATAAGATCGAGAGGTCTATTGATTTATGCTAGCTGGAAATTAGATCACATAATGATTAGGTCTAACTAGAGATAGTCAAGCTAATTGTTATGCAACTAAAATTCTGTGGGTTAAAATTGGATTAGAACTAGTTTGGATATAGTGACATGTAATCTAATCTAGGATCACTTTTGAGACTCATAAGGATTGGAATCGGATTTAGATCTTCATCTAGTTATTTAATTGTTTGACTAAGAGATTAGCTTTTGATTAGGTAATTGGAAACTGAGTCACTAAGAGATTAGGGCTTAGTTACACTAGATTGTTGTGCTTGATAACTGAGATCCTAGAATTGATATTCGAATGTATGCATTGGCCCTCAAGGGAAAAACATCTCCAAAGCTCTTAACATTCCATTCATCATATTAATCTCAAGTAATATTTTCTGCACTCTGTTCTTATTTGTTTTCTCTTATTTTCGAATCATACATCATCACACTCTCAGGGTTTTATTCGAATCTGCTTAGTTTAATTAAGGGATAGTATTGCTTGATCCTTTATTCCTCGTGGGAACGATATCCACCTCACCGTGGTATTACTTGAACGATTCGGTGCACTTGCCGATATCTAACGCTCATCACCAACCCCAATCAAAAACAAACTTTCCCTTTCGCTTCCTGAGCAGAACGACCCGAGTCCTACTCGGTATTTTGGTTGCACCCTATAACACCTCTTTTGAAACGTCCCGACGCAGCCCGCGAGGGATAAGGTGCTTTCAGAACTACAACGAACGAAAGCATCCCCACCCGAGCGGGCGTGTCAGGCCAAGAAATGCAAAATGAGCAAGAATGAAATGATGCGAAAGGAAGCTATAGTCATCGGATTGGAGTAAACTTGGACTCTTTGGAAATAGGAATTCAATACCTACAACTCTCATGTTGAACACTTCGTCTGGTTCTAAGTGATTCTATGAGAAATTCGCATCCAATGATTTGTGCGCAGAAATTTCCTAATGGTGTCAATCCTGATCCCTTGTCACTAATTTGGGAATAACTTGAGCTATAGTAGATTCGCAACGATATATAATAGTCCTATATACGTACGCATATGCACTCGATGCGTATGCATCCAATCAGGAGTGGCGCGAACGGCTCGTTTCGTCACCTATGCGTACGCATCTGTTTCCAATGCGTACGCATCTGAGCGTGGACAGCAAGCAAAATGAAGGTCAAAAAGGGAATTTCAAGCCAAATGGAGGCCTATAAATAAAGGGGATACTACCCCATTCTCCACACACCTTCTTGAGCCCCTTTTTGGGGGTTCTAAAGCCTTGAGAGTTTTTGGGGGAACCTATGTTCTCCCATGTTCTCTCTTAATTAAATCATTTTAGTTCTTAGGATTTCCGTTTTCTTGTAGTCACACTAGCCAAACATTTTATTGCTTTTATTGTATGTTTATTTTACTATTACTCTGTTGAATTTTAGTTTTAATCAATTTACTTTATCCTTATTCTGTCTGTTTACTTTCTCATAAAACCGCAATTTTTACATATTGTTATGCTGCATGTTTATTTTCCTGCTTTTATAATTCCCGTTAGTAGCGAGTAGAGTCCCATAGTGTCTCGGCTGTGGGGTGGAATGTGCAAATGACCTTAGCTACGAGTCCATATAGGATCAGACAGGGAGGAACAGGTTAAGCCCGTAATGCTATCCATACACCCCTGCTAGCATAGGGGTGAGGTCCTTACGATACGGGTTCACCACGGTGATAACAGGTAAAAGTGCATTAGGACCTGGTGACAGCAAGATTCTAAAGAGTTCTTTCAGCCCCAGTTGTTGGATCGCAGACTCCAACGCCAGCCCAGTCGAGTGCATTAGGTCCTGGTGACAGTAGGATTCTAAAGAGTTCGTTTAGCAACTGATCAGTGGGTTGGATCGCTGACTCCAACGCCATACCTGCACCCTTGTGAGTTTGACTCGAATCTAGTATCGTGGGACCAGTGCCTCAAAGCTAGTTTGCCAAGGATATGCGGAGGTTCCTCCTAGGGGGTGTTTAATCGATCTGGGACGTAACAGTGATCATAGGGATGCGCAGTATTTCAACCCACGGCCGAGATACTCTTTTATTATCAATGTTATTTAACTGCTTCCAATTGCTTTCAACTGCTTTTAACTGCTTTCAAACTGCGAACTGCTTTCAAACCAATTCAACTGCAACCAAACCTGAATCAAAAATAAACTTTCCCTTTCGCTTCCTGAGCAGAACGACCCGAGTCCCATACTCGGTATTTTGGTTGCACCCCTGTAACACTTTTAAAACGTTCCGACACCGCCTGCAAGGGATAAGGTGCTTTCAACTACAACGACGAAAGCTCCCCCACCTGAGCGAGCGTGTCAGGCGCCATGGCACCTTTCAACCTCCGAGATGTCCCCTTTGAGTATTCTCACTTTACCATTGTCGGTGATGAACTTCACTGTGAAAATTGATGTGGCGATGATTGCTCTAACTTTATTTTGGGCAGGTCTTTCAACTATCGCGTTGTACGCAGAGTTGTGGTTCACCACTAGCTATCGGACCTTCACGTTGCTTGTGTCCGGAGGGTTCCCTATGGTGACCCATGAGGTGACAAAGCCATCCGATGTAACCCTTTCTCCCGAGAATTCTACTAAGTCGTCGGAGTGGGCTTCCAAATCTTTTTCAGTAAGTCCAAGTGCATCGAAGCACCTTCGGAACAGAATGTCGGTCAAGCTTCCTTGATCCACGAATACCCTTCGAATCTTGGTATTGATGGTGGATACAAAAATCACCAGCGGTTGGTTCATGGTGTTAGTTGTTTGCTTGATTTCTTCCGAGGAGAAAATTACGACCGGGAGTGTTTGCCGGCCAGGGTTCTCGGCATTACTTCCACTGCCAAGCATGAGTGTTGGCTTCTTTTTGCCGCTCTCTTAGAAAGGGGTTTCCCTTTTCCAAGATTCCCCTTGAGATCTGTAACGCCCGAAAAATTAATAACTAGAGATAACTAGTTAATCGGTAATTAATTTGTTATATTAGCGATGATTAAATAGAGCCCCAACTAGGATAAATATTGAAGACCCCAGAGTTTGAGAATTTCGTTGGAATATTTGGATTCAGCGGATTTTTCTAAGTGGAAATGAGTAGCCCGACGCCGAAGACTGCGCGGTAACCCAAACCGTAAAATAGGATGACAGTGCCGACTTGGGACAGTCGGGAACAACATAAAGTGAAAAATAATAATATAGGAACGCTCACAAAAATATTGGGAACGCGAACACGAACACCTATTCTAAAGATTTTGGCCCGAAATTGGGCCATTGTGCGAAATCACAAAAACGCCCTCCATTAATGAATTAAAAAGGGATGAAGCCCTTCTTTCTTTCATTCTTCTTCTTCTTTTCGAGGAAGAGTGAGCTGAAGAAGAAAGAAAAAGAATGGTGGAGCTACTATTCACTCCAATGTTCAAACCTCAATAACTTTTGATCCGGAGCTCCGATTGACGCACCGTTTGCGGCTATGCGAAGCTTGTTCAATCCTCTACCTATCTATACCAATATTAAGGTAAGGAATTAAATTTTCCCTCTCTATTTCGCTACCCTAAGAAACTGCGAATTTGGGTTTTATGGGTGTTGGAGGATTTTTGTGATTTTGATGTTATAGGAATACTCTAACTTGGGTTTGAGCTAGGAAACATCAAACAAATCATTGATTGAAGGTAAGAACACCCTAATCCTCTTGTTCATTAGAATCTACATGAACCCTAGAATTGAGTAGTTGAGTATTTTGTGATATAGTGATTGGTAGAGCAAATTGGAGGATTAGAAAGCTTATAAATAATATGGGTGACTCAATGGAGTGATGGGTAGCTGAAACTTTGCCTTGGATGCTCAAATTGGATAAATGAGGGTGTGGAGCATACGTGTACGTGTGTGTAATTGAGCGTGGAAATCTAGGTACGGTTTAAGTTTCGTTTATATAACATGTAATATAGCATGATATCCTAGGCTAGTTGCACCTACGATAAACCTCTTTAATTCCAAATGAAAACAAGAATTGCTAATGATGATAGAATGGTTAGACATAGACTTAGAATTGAAATGTTTAAAGTGAGTGATGAATGATTATGAGATGAATTATGATGATGAATGAAGGTATTAATGAGTTAGGATGAAATGAGATGGTTTGGAGGAATAATGATAATTTGTCTATGCATGAGATGTGTAACATTTGATGGTTTTGTGTCAAGGAGTGGTTGATTTTATTGGCTTTATTGAATTGTGTGATTTTGAAGTGTTTTAAAAGCTTTGGAAATGGTTTGAAAGGAAATTGAATGAGAAAAGGGCATTTTCTGGTTTTTGGTAAAAATGGGGTTTTTGGCTAACTTTCAAGTGCCCTAAGTTGGGTTTTACTTTGAATAAATGCAAGAAATTTATATGGTTTTAAAGCGTGTTTAACAATCTTTCAAATGGCTTTGGAATGAACGAATTTGGAGTTTTGACGAAAAAGTTATGAGGTTTCAAAGTTGGGCGAAAATTCTGAAAATTCTGTCAAAGCTGTTTTCGCCCAAAGAATCAACTCGTTTTCCCCAGAATCGATTCAAAATTGTCCAGGGGCTACAAAAACGTGTTTTGATGAATTAGAATCAATTCTAAGTGTCCAGAGTCGATTCATTTCAACCAAGAAACTATTTTTAAGGGTTTTTAAGCTAGAGAATCGACTCTTACACCGCTAGAATGGATTCTACACATGACAGAAGCAAAATTTAAGTATTAGAATCAATTCTTAATGCTTAGAGTCGATTCAGGATGCCCTAGAGTTGATTCCATACTTGTAGAATCGATTCATTTTGAAATAGAACTATGATTTTGAAGTATTGAAGGTATAGAATCGATTCACCTCAAGCCAGAGTCGATTCTAGCCCCGAAACTTGGTTTTCCAAACTGATTTCTAATTGTTTGGTTTTAATCACTACTCATTGCACTTGGATAACATCTCATGCATGGTAAATAAAGATGATAGATGAATTCTAATAAAACATAATGAGTAAGATGATGATTGATATGATGATGATTGATGATTATGAGGAACCCTAATGAGATGTTGGGAAGGTATGAAACCTTAGCCCTGTTTTCCTCCTGGTGGGATGAATGAGATTCCTCTGAGATTCCAGAGAGATGGGAGGAGGTGGTATGAGGCCCCTTAGCTGTGTTTTCCTCCTGTGATATAAGCTTGATGCCAGAGAGAGTTGGGAAGGCGAGAGAGATGCCTTAGCCCTATTTTCCCCCTAGGTGTGCTTTTTAGAGAAACGGTACATTGGTTAGTGATGAAACCCGTTCCGACGGATTATTTCACTGCTTTAATTGATTAATTGTCAGCTTTTCATCGCTTAAACACTAGCAAAATAGGTCAAATTGCACTTAGTAGTTCCTTAGGGCTGTAATTGTAATATCTGCTATTTCGGCTAATATTTACTATGTTTTGAACTGTTTTCCGTTCCGCATGATGCCTTGATGTGTGCACCTAAGTGTTTCAGGATATAACAAGCGGAGTTCGGAGCGGAAGTGGCCTAGGAGAGCGAAAGGAACGAAAGGATCGCAACGAAACCTAGAAGGCCATTGCTGGACCAGATGCGTACGCAAAAGTGGAGCCATGGGTACGCATCATATACGTGGGAGGCACGCCCAAAAGCCTGTTTCGGCACAGATGCGTACGCATTCAGAGCTTCTATGCGTACGCATCAGTGGTTTTTAGCATCTACAAATAGAGGAGCCTTTCACCATTTCAAGAGAGCCCACTTCCACATTTAACTTAATTTTTAGGGTTCCATTTTAGGTTTTATTGTCCATTCACTAGCCAGACTTTTTATTTTTATTACTTGTTTGTTTATTTTACTGTTACTCTGTCGAACTTCAGTTTTAATCAATTTACTTTACCGTTATTCTATCCGTTTAATTTCCTGCAAACTACAATTTTTCATACTGTTATGCTGCCGATTTATTTTCTCGCTTTTATGATTTCTGCAATTAGTGAGTAGAGTCCTATAGTGTCTCGGCTGTGAGGGGAAATGTGTACATGACCAGAGCTGCGAGTCCCCAATGGATCAGAGGGGAAGGAAGGGGTCAAGCCCGTAATGCTATCCGTAAGACACCCCTGCTAGCATAATGGCAGTTTCTTATCGTACGTGGTTCACCACGATGACAACAGGCACAAGTGCTTGAGGACCTGGTGACAGCAGGTTTGACCCGGTGACAGCGGAGACCCTATAGAGTTTGTCAGTACCTGGGCATAGATCAGAGGCTCCATATTTTGCTTACGCGCAAGAGGTCCTGGTGACAACAGGATTGTACCGGTGACAGCGGGTACTCTTGGGAGTCGGGGGCTGAATAACGAACTCCAAGCAACATCTGCACCTATGTGAGTTGAACTCGGTATTGTGGGTTCGTTGCCACACAGCTAGTTAGTGAAGAATGTGCAAAGGTTCCTCCTAGGGGGGTGTATAATCGATCCGGGATATAGCAGCAATGATAGTGATGCACAGTATTTCAACTCACGACCAGGATACTCCTTTAATTATCAGAACATTTACTGCTTTTTACTGCTTTTAACTGCTTTCAACTGTTTTTAACCCGCGAACTGCTTTCAGACAAACTCAACTGCAACCAACCCCAAACAAAAACAGACTTTCCTTTCGCTTCCTAAGCAGAACAACCCGAGTCCCATACTCGGTATTTTTGTTGCACGCTGTGACACCTCTTTTTAAAACGTCCCGACGCAGCCCGTGAGGGAAGCGGTGCTTTCAACTACAACGACGAAAGCATCACCACCCGAGCAGGCGTGTCACGTTTTTGGCGCCGTTGTCGGGGAAGCGGAATATTTGTTTGTTTTTTATTGTCTGTGAATATTATACATACTTTTTTATTTATTTTTCTTTTTGAATTGTTATTTGTATGCTAAGATCGCATTCGGATCCTGGTTCGCTATTGTTTGATCCTGAAATTGAACGAACTTTATGCAGAACAAGGCAAGCCAAGCGTCGAGCTGAACTTGCGAGACTGGCATTGAATAACAATCCTTTTTATTCTTCTGATTCTAGTTTCAATTCTGATACACAATCTAGTTCTTCCGTTTCAGGTACCTCTACCATGGCGGAACGACTAACTCTCGAACAGTTGGGTGGTGCAAGCACAGCTTTCGACAACCAGCCCAACCGATTTCCTGAACTTAATGCAACCTTTGAACTCAAGTCCGGACTGATAAACCTTCTACCGAAATTCTGTGGCAGACCGGGTGAAGACCCCATCAAGCACATCAAGGACTTTGAGGTTATCTGTGCCACCACTACAAGGACCGGTGGTGATGACGATGCAGTGAAAGCCTTCGCTCTGCCTTTCTCTTTGGACGATAGGGCGAAGGATTGGTACCATACACTGCCTGCTGATGTAACTTCTGATTAGTCAACCTTCAAGAAGAGGTTCTTGAAAAAGTACTTTTCGCCTTCCAAAACGAATGCTATCAGAAAGGAAATCTCTGGGATTGCACAACTCCACGGGGAAACTCTGCACAAATACTACGAGCGGTTCAAGGAGTTGCTCGCTTCGTGCCCCCATCATTCGATATCCGATTTCCTGCTTATCAACTACTTCTGCAAAGGATTGACACCCACTGATAAGGCAATGATTGACGCCTCCAGTGGGGGAGCTCTAATGAACAAGACGCTGGAAGAGGCATGGGAGATGATAGAGACAGTGGCTGATGCCAATCAGCACTTCAGTACAAGAGCAAAGAGTAGGGGAGTACACGAGGTTGCGCCATCTGAATCAACTATGCTGGCTAAAACTCTAGCGGAAATGGTAGCCATGGTGAAGGAGATAAAAGAGGGTCAACAGGCATATACAGCTACCCTGAAGCAGAACTCCAATAATTCATACGTAAAACCCACCAGACACTATGGGATTTGTTCGTGAGACTCACATTACACGGATGAATGCCCACAGCTTCAGGATGATAATATGGTAGCTGCCACACAAGATTTCTTTGAACCTACTGTAAACCCTTCATATAACAGGCAATACCGTAACCAAGGCTGGCAAGATAATCATCCCATTCGTGGAAATCCACCTTCGCAACAGCAAGGCCAACAGCAACAACCCTATACTTACAGTCAACCTCAGAATAACCAGAATGTCCGATATCAACCACCACACAATCGTCAACAACCTTATCCATCCAATAATCCTCCACTCAACGTTGAAGAAGCCATGCGCATCTACCAGAAGGAAAACCAAGAGATTAAGGAAATACAAAAAAGAATAGCAGAGCAGATATCCAAGTTATACGAAATGATGCAGGATACCACCAGTCCACCAGCTCAAGTTCCTCCACCAGCCGCAAATACACTCCCAGCACAACCTTCTCAAAACCTGAAAAGTGGTATAAATGCCATGCGCATCATCGGTACGACCTCATAGCACAACTCGCAGACTCAGATGATGAAGAAATCGAGGTCGAATCCGAGGGGGAATACAGTGACAAGTCTGGAGAATATGGGGTCGAAAGAGAGGAAGAAGATTCTGATGAAGATAATGGTGAAGAGTCTGAAGACGAAGAGGAAAAAGAAGATTGGCTGTACGATTTACTGGTCAAACTGTACGAAGCTCAAGAAAGAGAAAAAGAAAGTGGCGATAGCCAATCAGAAGAGGAGAGTAACGTAGAAGACAAAATCGAAGAAGTTGAAACCGATGATCAACATGATAAGCCCTTCTTCATTGCGACCCTTTTTAACAACAAAAGAGTTAAGGAAGAGATACTTGCTAAATGTGAAGATCCTGGCCCGTGCCTGGTAACTTGTAAGATTAAGCACACAATAGTGCGTGAGTGCTTGTGCGATCCTGGAGCCTATAGTAGTATGATGCCATATGAGCTCTACAAGTTCCTGGGACTTGGACCACTCAAAAAAACTGAAGAAATCTTTACCAACGCAGACGCCAGCGTCGTGTCAGTAGTAGGGATCGCAGAAGATGTAAAAGTCAGGATAGGGAGACTGATAATCCCGGCGGACTTCCATGTAATTAAACCAGGAAAGAAGGACAATGGAGGTACACCACAAGTGCTCTTAGGAAGACCTTTCCTGAAATCCGGAGGATTCAAGCTAAACTATCATGAGGAGATCTTTACCTTCGAGGTAGGGAACACAATAGAAATCTTCCATTTCGACGATTCCCCAGAACCTGAAAAGAAAGGCCTTCACTAGCTGAAAACCGATAAGAAGAGGAAAAAGAAAAAGAGGATAGCAAAGAAAAGGAGGAAGCGCGAGGAAGAGGAAGCTGATAAGAAAAACTAGTAGCTCAAGATTCAGGCAGCCAAGAGTAAAAAGGATAAGAAGAAGAAAGCGCTGTCAACTCTGGAAAAGAGGAATGGAATAAGAAAAACAGAAGGATCGAACCCAAAAAAAAAGAGGATGGAGGGTGAAAAGATCAGAAGAAACTGGAAGAAGAAGAAAAGAGATCAACTGAAGAGGAAAAGGATGAAGCACGAATCAAATGCTCAAGCCTCAGCGAACTATTCAAAAAACACGAAGGACTAAAGAGATGTCTTCGCCGAAAGAAGGGAGCTGACGCTCATTTGGTGAAGAACAACTCTAAGTGGAAGTGATGCCAACCAGCACCGACACGTCCAACTTAAGGACGTTAAACAAAACTGCTAGGTGGGAGACAACCCACCATGGTAACATCTTTCTAACCTTACACTCTGTCTAACTTATTGCACATTTGCTTGATTAATTGCGATAACTGTTAAAGCATAATTAGACTAGGTTTAAGGTTTCTACATAAAAAAAAGGGGTGTGATGCGTACGCACCACCACACCCCCATGCACACGCACTAACCTCTCAAACGAGGGAATTCACAAAGTCACATTGATGCGTACGCATCCGAATGCTGACAGCGAAAAAAAAAAGAGAGGGATCCATAAAAGGACCCCATTCTCACTCACTTTCATACACTCAGTCCCACACATTCCCTTTTTCTCTCTTCATTTCTCCATTTCAAGTAAGATTCTCTCTTCTCTTCCATCATTAAATGTTTCCTTTCTCATGCTTCCCATCATTTCTTTCTTCTAATTATTCCTCATGTTAATGATGTCATATGATGATGCTTGCTTAGTAGTAGTAGTATTAGTCATTAGTTTATTAGTGTTCATAATTAGTAGATATTAGGAGTAGTTAATTGTGAATAAAAATATAGCTTTTGATTTTGTAAGAATAGGTTAGCAACAACAATGATCCCTTGCCTGCTTATATGCTTATTTCCATGTTGGTAAGAATTGAAAAATGCTAGGAACACCATATACTCTAATTTTGTATGATAAATTGCATGGTAGCTAACATGCATTTTGACATAAAAATATCTCCTTTGGGTGTGAATCAGCATCTTTATAGCTTTTGATAATGCTTTTGATTAATTATAACATGGATGCATACATAAACATATTATCAAAAGTGCATATCAAATGACCTTATTACACTGGAGTGCCTGGTATGAATATTTATTGCAGATGGTACGCACAAGGTCTGCCTCTATGGCCAAGGGAAAGGTTAAGCTGTGTCAATCCCCTACGCAAGCCTCACCCAGACTCGTGGCATTGCGGTCAAACACAGTCGTGCAGATACTGACTCCAGGACCAGACGTTCCAGTGAAAGAAACAGTCACGTCAACTCTTCCGCCAAAGAAACGACATAACTTTAGCATGGCGGGATAAAGCTCCTCCAGAAAAGATACTAGGACTCCATGTAGGCGGTCCCGCAGACTAGCCGCACTATATAGTGTCACTAAACCAGTGTCGGAAGAAAAGACGGTCATCGAGATAAGCGATGACTCAGTGCAGAAAGAGGACACTAATCTGGAGCAAAATGAAGCAGAGCCAGTGGCGGAAGTTGGAAGTGGAGTGGACCTCCCAAGAATGATGTATATGACGAACTCTGGGCAATGCTGGATGCCGAGTCAAACAATGAAGCTGAAGAAATACCCAGGGAATGGGATCTCGATAGCACACTTCTGAACTGGGGTAGGAATGAGCCAAACGTGGGCCCTGATGGACCCGACCAAGGACCACCTCCAGCAGAAATCTAGGCATGATATCACTCTCCCCTTTGCACAGAGGACCGTGCAATTTTCAAGTTTGGGGAAGGGTGGATATCAGTGGCAAGCGGCATGGAAATAAAAAGGGGTCATCATTCCAACTCTTTGACCTATACTCTATCTAATCTTAGACTATATCGTAGTTGTCTCATATATATTTGTTTAACTGCTTACCTTTAATGACTTCCTTAACTGTGAATGCAAATATTATGCTATCTATTAGGTTTTCTTGAACTGTTGCTTTTCTTTTCTTGGGGACCCACCCGAAAATTTTTCAAAATACTTTAACCGAAATTGATTTTCACACTTGCAATAATCATCCAATCATAGATGAAAGGAAAAAAACATACAAACCATGTGATTTTTTAGCCTAATCAAAGTGATCATTCTTACCACTTAATTTTCCTTCATGTGTGTTATTTCCTTTCCTATGACTGCGAATTTTGCCTTACCTGATTCTCCATGCCTGTTGCTATTTATATTCTGTGTACTCATATGATTTAAGGCCTTCTTTGTTTTAGCCCACTAACCAAATAAAGCCTTACCCTGTACATTTATCCTTTGCACCCGAAATTTGAGCCTTGTATCCCTTTTGTTCTTATTATAGCCAAACATCAAGCCTCAAAAAGTGAAAAACCAGTGCACAACCCTACTTGATCTTCTGATTAATCCGAGATTTAGCAGGGTGGTTTTATTTCTTTGAGAGAAGAAAAGGAAGGGAATCAAGATGAACCATTCATGTAAAGGATGAAAAGAAGGGAGAACTCCAAAAAGAAAATCAAAGGCATTTGGAGGGCACATGCATGCACTTAAGCGCTAAAAAGAAAGGGTACTCGCACAAACATCAAAAGGGATGTCAAGGGAATTAAAAATTGAAAAGAAGAAAAGTTCTGAAAAAAGAACCCTTGCCACCCCAATTAGCAAAGCTGCAGAAAAACAACACCAAATGTGAGTGTCACGCAATTAAAAGAGAGGCGCATGTCATGAAAACAAAATGGGGACATGGGAACAGAGTGAAGAACATCAGGATAGGTGTCTTGGATTAATCAGAATACTCAAACCTTTAGCGCACCTTTCCCAAATTAATACTTCCAAACCTTCACCCTAGCCCCGTTACAAGCCCAAAAAGCCCTTTCTGATGATTACACAGATGTACACTGCAGCATGGACAGACGAGATGAAAGGCAAGTCAAGAAAAGCAGGAATTGGATGGGAACCGAGAGCCTTTTTAACCCGATACACCGAGTGATGAGCGTAAACACGACCGGGTAAGGTTGTTATTTCTTGATTTTGTGCTTGGTGAACCTTTGCACTGTGTGAGATCAATTATATCTTTTCCTTGAGCTTAAACGATTCGGTTGGGTTAGTACTTGCTGCAGTACTCTCCGCCCACTCTTGCACAGTTTTTGATTTCCTTCTATGTATGCATAATTATTCCTTCATAGCATTGGTGTTTACTCCTTTATTTTTTATTCAATTGGGCATGAGGACATGCCAAGATTTTAGTGTGGGGAGGTGATGAAACCCATTCCGACGAATTATTTCACTGCTTTAATTGATTAATTGTCACCTTTTCATCGCTTAAACACTAGCAAAATAGGTCAAATTGCACTTAGTAGTTCCTTAGGGCTGTAATTGTAATATCTGCTATTTCGGCCAATATTTACTATGTTTTGAACTGTTTCCCATTCCGCACGATGCCTTGATGTGTGCGCTTAAGTGTTTCAGGATATAACAAGCGGAGTTCGGAGCGGAAGTGGCCGGAGAGAGCGAAAAGAACGAAAGTATCACAACGAAACCTAGAAGGCCATTGCTGGACCAGATGCGTACGCAACAGTGGAGCCATGCGCACGCATCATATACGTGGGAGGCACGCCCAAAAGGCTGTTTCAGCATAGATGCGTACGCATTCAGAGCTTCTATGCGTACGCATCAGTGGTTTTCAGCATCTATAAATAGAGGAGCCTCCACCATTTCAAGAGAGCCCACTTCCATATTTAGCTTAGTTTTTAGGGTTCCATTTTAGGTTTTATTGTCCATTCACTAGCCAGACTTTTTATTTTTATTACTTGTTTGTTTATTTTATTGTTACTCTGTCGAACTTCAGTTTTAATCAATTTACTTTACCGTTATTCTATCCGTTTAATTTCCTGCAAACTACGATTTTTCATACTGTTATGCTGCCGATTTCTTTTCTCGCTTTTATGATTTCTGCAATTAGTGAGTAGAGTCCTATAGTGATTTGGCTGTGAGGTGAAATGTGTAAATGGCCAGAGCTGCGAGTCCTCAATGGATCAAAGGGGAAGGAACGGGTCAAGCCCGTAATGATATCCGTAAGACACCCCTGCTAGCATAATGGCAGTTCCTTACCGTACGTGGTTCGCCACGGTGACAACAGGCACAAGTGGTTGAGGACCTGGTGACAGCAGGTTTGACCCGGTAACAGCGGGGACCCTATAGAGTTTGTCAGTACCTAGGCATAGATCAGAGGCTCCATATTTCGCTTACGCGCAAGAGGTCCTGGTGACAGCAGGATTGTGCCGGTGACAGCGGGTACTCTTGCGAGTCGGGGGTTGAATCACGAACTCCAAGCAACACCTGCACCTATGTGAGTTGAACTCGGTATTGTGGATTCGTTGTCACACAGCTACTTAGTCAAGGATGTGCAGAGGTTCCTCCTAGGGGGTGTATAATCGATCCGGGACATAGCAGCAATGATAGTGATGCACAGTATTTCAACTCACGGCCGGGATACTCATTTAATTATCAGAACATTTACTGCTTTTTACTGCTTTTAACTGCTTTCAACTTTTTTCAACCCGCGAACTGCTTTCAAACAAACTCAACTGCAACTAACCCCAATCAAAAACAGACTTTCCATTTCGCTTCCTGAGCAGAACGACCCGAGTCCCATACTCGGTATTTTGGTTGCACCCTGTGACACCTCTTTTTAAAACGTCCCGACGCAGCCCGTAAGGGAAGCGGTGCTTTCAACTACAACGACGAAAGCATCACCACCCGAGCGGGCGTGTCAGTTAGCTACCGGACCAGGTCGGGTTGGCCTTATAACCAATCTAGTAAGCTCATTGGCCATAGGGATAGACATTCATCATATGCATTTGTTTGTATTGTTTGGGTTTGCATTTCCTTGGTTTGCTTAATTGATTCCTCTACTTGCCTATATGCTACTTGATGTACTTGCTCTATATGTGTTTTCCTCATATGCCTTGTTTGTGTATGTAAATGATGACGAGATAATGATAAGACGGAAGTGATGTTGATAATGGTGATGATGATGATGTAAAGGTGAGGTTGAGGAATATGGTGATGATGATCGTTCGTAGTAAATGATGATGAAATAAGGAAAATAAAGGAAAGGTAAGATCCGGGATATACAGAGAGTCGAGTGAGGTAAGTAAAACCCGAGTAGGATCGCCTGGCGGGATCCTGCTATCTTATATTTTATATTTTCGGAACTTTTACCGTACTGAGAATCCAGTGGTTTGGGATTCTCACTCCGTATATTTCACAAGTTTTTCAGATACAGGTTCATGCTCTGGAAGGCACGCGAAGCTCTCTTACTCTCCGATGTCTAGAGGATATCTCCAAGTTGTATGTGTCATGATATGTCAAGTGGAGAATTAGGGATGTGATTTATGTTAAAGGTTTTGTGTATATGTACTTTGAATATCCGACCTAAGCTTCGCAGGTCTGGTGTATGTGTCATTGAACCATTGCTATGTATATATATATTGCGGGTCTTTGCAAGTTCAAGTGTACGGCTCTACTTTATGTATTTTTCAATTATGTATTTATTATTATTATCGGTTTCAACAAGCTACTACATACGTATTATGAGAAAGAGTTGTGGTGAAATCTTAATATTTAGTAATCATGTACGCGTCATGGTTATTGGATATTAGGGTGTTACAAGATCATTGCAATTTCTCAGTGCACACTATGCTCCTTGGAGTTATCTTTCTTCCTGTCAGCCTTGCTCTCTGGGTTGTTCTCCTATCATTGTCCCTTTTGTCTGCACTTGTTGATGTACTCACGAAATTTTCCATTCTTCAATCCTTGCTCAACAAACTCGAGAAGGTCTGTTAATTCTTCCGTGTCATTCCCGTTTCGTGGTATTTGCAATACAAGTTTTAGTCCCCTCTGTGCATATTTTTTATGGTTCTTGGAGGTGGTACTCTTTCGCCTTGTGATATCTTGTGTAGAAACTGGGCTAGGGATATGTTGAGGGGGTTATAGTGTGACATGTTGGGTCTTTTCTCCCTACATCCTTTTTTTCCGGAATTGATCCCTTCGAGACCTGTCAGTTTTCACAACTGTCTGGCCCTCTTCTTTTTGCATATAGTCGTGAGAGCATTTTTGGATCTCTTTCATAGACTTTGGGGGTCTCTTTACGAACGGTGTGTCTTCTTTTAGGTTTTTTACCAAAGAGCCATGTACTGCTTGTAAGATTTCGATCTATGTGCACTCGATGTTGAAATGGTCTAGGTATCTCCGGAGGGTTTCCTCCGACTTTTTGCACGATTAGATATAGGTTGAAACAGGTCTTTGGCAGTCTCTTTGGTGGTAAAGTTTTGCATGTGAGTGCTTCGGGTGCACTTTCACAGTTAGCCAGTGGTCAAAGTATTGAATCGAATTAGGTGTACTTGGAAGTACACTTTCAGTTTTTAGTTGGCAAGAGCTTTTGCCAAGCATTGTGAATGCTTTTCTAGTACATCAAACTTTTTCAAAGTTGTACAACTGGTGCTCATTTTCAGGATAACTTTATTGGTTATCACTTTAGAAGAGTAGTATATTTCCCTCCATTCGCACTAATAGGTGCTTGAAGGTTATGCCCTACTTGGGAGAGAGAGAGAACTAGTTGGTGAGGACTGGCATGATAGTGTGCATGACAACTTGTTTCTCAATCTTATCAACATGCTTTGCAACAGATGATGAAAATCGACTTCGTGCATCATTAGTCTTTTTTATGGGGACTATCAGTACATGTTCTTCTTCTAAGGAAAGATATTGACTTTGTTGTGTTATTGTTCCCTCTTGCGGGGGGTCATCTCGGAGGGGTGATTTATGCGAATATCTCGCTCTCTCTCATGGAGATTGTCTCCATTTTTTTTCATTTGCTTGGACTGTTTTATCCTTGTAGCAGCTCATCTTCCGGGTAATTAAATCGGCGTGGTGCCTCGGTGTCTGGTTCACCGCTTAGTTTAGATATGTGGCAGCTCATCTTCCGGGTAATTAATTCGGCGTGGTGACTCAGTATCTGGCTCACAGTTTAGTTTATATATATGGCAGCTCATCTTCTGGGTAATTAATCTAGCGTGGTGCCATCGGTGTCTGGTTTACCGTTCATTTATATATGTGGCAGCTCCTCCGCTGGGGGATCAGCCCAGGGTGATGCCGTTGGTGTCTGGTTCACCGTTCATTTATATATGTGGCAGCTCATCTGCTGGGGTATCAGCCCAGGGTGATGCCATTGGTGTCTGGTTCACCACTCATTTATATATGTGGCAACTCATCCGCTGGGGGATCAGCCCATGGTGATGTCGCTGGTGTCTCGTTCCCCACTCATTTATATATGTGGCAGCTCATCCGCTGGGGGATCAGCCCAGGGTGGTGTCGTTGGTGTCTGGTTCACCACTCATTTATATATGTGGCAGCTCATCCATTGGGGGATCAGCCCAGGGGAGTGCCTCGGTGTCTGGTTCACCATTTGGTTTAGGTATATGGCAGCTCATCTTCCGGGTAAATTAATCCGACGTGGTGCCGTCGGTGTGTAGTTCACCGTTCATTTTGTTCTTGTGGCCTTTATGATTGCTTTCTTTCACTTTGAGTCATTCAGCTTTTTCTGAAGTTAAGATTTCTTTTTATCTTTCTCAAAGCTAGATCCTGCTATCTTCAGTCGTTCAGATTTTTCGGAAGCTAAGATTTCTTCCGAGGAGCTCTTGTTATCAACAAATAATTGATGTTTTTTTTGGACTTTCAACATCCACTGCTTCTTTGATTGTGATGAGTTTATGATGATGATGGTTGGCTTATTTGCCTGATTGAAATTAGAGTCCGTAGGATTTTTTGATGGTGATAGCTGTGGAGTGTTCCTGAACGTCTTGTTAAATCAAGTCCTCCTCTGTGCGTGTGACATCACCAGTTTGTGTTCTAGTGATGATAATAATTGTTCTTTGGTTCTGCAAACTGAGAACTTTGCAAAACACTACAAAGCAACCATACAAAGAGCCAAAGCAGCAATCTTTACATATAGTTAGTCAGAATTATTTAAAGCTTTTTTTTTCTTCCTTTTTAGCTTCTTGTTTTAGTTTAGGGAGAGATCATCAAGAAGCCACAGAATTATCACCCCTCATAGAATGCATGATTATTTTAACCCTTATTTGGTATGACAATTCTTAATGATACTATGAGATTATTGGTATATTGTGGGTTCTATTTGAAAATAATAATTTTTTAATATTTGATGAGTGCGATTAATTTTATGGGCAGCCAAGAAGAAGCTTCGTTTTCGCTGCTTTGGAATGAAAATAAGGATTACTACCACTTTTGATTGAATGTAAATATGGATTAAAAATACTTTATCCATATAAATTGGAATGCATATATGGACATCAATTGAAACATGCTACAAAATTATTAGTGTTAGACTACTTTAATATCTCATAATACATGTAATATCAATCCCATAAAAAAGGTTATTAGAATGCATGTTTGACTAAAGATCAATTTTGCTTACTAATGTCAGTATTTTTTCGGTCATGAATAATCACGTGCGTGACAATTAATTTTATGTATTAGATTTGACTGATATTCTATTATAGTTAGAAAATCCAGATAGGTAGGTACCTGGAGATCCTTCATTATCTTTATGTTCTGTATCCGCTTGGCTTAATTATCGATTCCCTTGATTAGGATTGCTTCCCGTGCTTTGTTACCTTTGCCGACCCCTTCGTTGTTGATTGAGATTTCCTCCATCTTCCGCGCAGATCTCTGGCACTATTCTTCTTACTTTGAATATGCGGATCCCCACAGACGGTGCCAATATTAAGATTGAGTCACTTAACGATTGTCCAAAGGGCTTAAATGGGGTGCCGAGCCTCAATGATTAAAGTGAGAAGATGTGCCTTCGGTGGTCAAGCTCTCCGGCGTGACCGAGAGCTATGACGGAGAAGGAAGTTAATGTGCGTAAGAATAGCCCTAGAAGCCCAGAATTATGATTATGGGATTCTAGGTCAAATATGGGGAATAGGGTTAGAGATTACGTACCTTGAGGGGGTGATGCCCCTATTTATATAGTTTTAGATGATGAAGATCTGTATAAGATCTGTTGTGATCATATCATATCTTGCCAGATATGACTTGATTCCTACTTCTGTGGGCTTTATTGCTTATGATCTTTATTCAAATGGATTAGACCTTGGAGCCGGTCCGTAACAAATTCTTTTCTAAATTTTATTAAAAAAATACAGATTAAAGTTTTCAATTATAAAATTTCAGAAAGATAAAGATTGATTTGAATAATTGTTAGAAACATGCAAACACATCCTTTCTAATATCTTTCTTTTCTTATCTTCTCTAATCTAATCTATAAAAACACATACATTCAAATAGTGATTATCAGGATATGTCATCCCCAAATGTTTTGGATAAAATATTAATAATATTATTATCCCCAAATGATAATAATAATATATAACATATCTAATCATAAATTTTATGTAAAATTTTATACACAAATGAAAAAAAAATGTAAATTAAAATTTCATATTAAATAAATATTTTTTTTATGTCTATTCTAAATAAATATTTGATATCTTTATAAGTGTTTAGAACTAAAAAATTATATATTAAAATTTCAATTGTGATTATTAAATTTTTAATTGCACATGCTTATTATAATTATTATTCTGTATAATTCGTGCGTATATAACCACGGTAAAATATTCTAGTTTCATTTATATTCAAATTGGTACGGATTTGAGATATTATTTTAATATTATAGGTAAAAATTATTTTGAATAATTAAATTAAAGAAGTTGAATCATAGTTTAATCAATCATGATAAATTTATAGACACCAAAAAAATAATGATAAATTTATAAAAATAAAATATTAATCAATCATTAGTTCATTACATTAAAACTAACCAAATCCTTAATTATCTTTTATTTTTATAAAAGAATAATTAGAAGTCTTAATTTATCTTCCTAATTTTTAAATAAATTTTTTTTCATCTTTTGATACTTTCAAAAAGAAGTTTCATGATGAAAAAACAAATTGAAAGAAATGAAGAGATGCGTATACATTTATTTTATAAAAATTAATAAAGAAAATAACACATTATCTTTTTTTTTCTTTTTCGATCTTTTGTTTCTCAA
Source organism: Stylosanthes scabra (assembly GCA_036250425.1). NCBI lineage: Eukaryota > Viridiplantae > Streptophyta > Magnoliopsida > Fabales > Fabaceae > Stylosanthes > Stylosanthes scabra. The sequence continues at coordinate 25,605 of JASCZI010151186.1, forward strand.
AAAAAAAAAAAAAAACCCAAAGGGTAAAAAGTTGAAATCTTAAATAAATAATTATCTAACTACCTATCTATCAGAATAAATCTCAATCTTTTTATCCTTTTAACTGTTGATCATAATATACATTAGGGCAAGTTACCACATTACATCATTACAATTCCAATATTATCAAATTACACTAAAATCAGATAAATGATCAGATTACACTGTTTCCAATTATTCTATGGAATTCGTGGCAGGGTGTAGAGATTTGGTGAATCCGTGCCACCCTGCCACGAATACAGAGATGAACGAAAAAAAATGGAGGAATCCGTGGCAGGATGCCACGGATTTAGATGATGATGAAATGAACTTAAACGGATTTGTGACAGGGTGCCACGGATTCAAGTTCGTAGAGCCACGCCTATAAATACGAAGTAGTGGTCCCTGGTGAGGATAAGCGGCGAGCTAAGATGGCGAAGGCGGAGGACGGAGAGCGGGGCATGAGGCGACGAAGCAAAGCGACCCGGTTGGGGATGGGTGGATTAGGCAATTATTAAAGGAGTTTGGCCGACAATACTTTTACCTATGATAGTCCTCCTGCACATCAGCCGGTTTAAAATACGTCGGACCGTTCTCCATTAAATAACCATCGCTAAGATATGGCCACCTCAGTTGATTGGTTTAATACCAGGTCAATATTTACACTTTCAGAGTTTATTAACGATGAAAGTGTAACGTATGAAGTCTTTTTTTGGTCTATTGTAATAATTTACGATTCTGTTAGTGTTGTTTAATTTGCATTTGTTGTTTGTAAAATAAAAATTACATAGCAAAATGTAATGTACGAAGTCTTTTTTCAATTAACTTTTCGGTTCTTTTAATTGTTTATATTTTCTTTTTTACGTAATGTAGATAATGCTTTGAAGTTCCGAAATACATAAATATAAAACATAAAACATTAAAAATATAAAACATAAATACACTAAAAGTAAGTATAAGGGCACACAACTCTATTAATTCATAAATATGTTCATGAATACATCAACAGATAACGCTTTGAAGTTTCGAAATACATAGAGTGGTGCGTGAAATAAAATACATGAATAAAAATGGAGAAAGAATCCCTAGGTCAAGATAAATCTCAGGCAGGGACCAAAATAAATCTCATGCCTCATTCGAGATAAATCTCAAGCTCAAGAGGATTCATGGGGATTCATGGGGTACTCGTAAGATGATGCTACGCCATTTATCTGGCGTAGGCTCATGTCGGTACATGTCCCCCTCTAAACCCCAAGCCCTCTGTCACTCGAAGAGATGAAAAGCCAAACACATCTATCTACCTTTTTTGTAACTTCTCTATAACACTACTCTCACTTTCTCTCTCTAACATTTCTCTCTCTAACACTACGCTCTCTTTCTCTCCTTCACTCTGAATGCATGCCACCCTGCCACGGATTTATATAGAATTTCAGTCACCCTGAATTCGTGGCAGGGTGCCACGGATTCCTCATGAAATTTTTTACCCTGAATCCGTGGCAGGGTGTCACGGATTCCTCTAATTTGTTTTCATTCGTCTCTGAATCTGTAGTAGGGTGGCACGGATTCACCAAATCCCTACACCCTGCCACGGATTCCATAGAAATTGGGAACGATGTAATCTGATCATTTATCTGATTTTGGTGTAATTTGATAATATTGGAATGTGAATGGAATAT
>JASCZI010151186.1:27308-43408 GCA_036250425.1 Stylosanthes scabra
ATGGTAACTTGCCCTATACATTATTGTGCACCTTCTAAAGAATAACATATATTTTAAATTTGTACTCAATTAAAAATTAGAAAAAATTAAGATTCTTAAATCTTAATCATTATTTTTTATATAAATTTTTTACAATAATATACCTAGTACACCTATCACACGTACTATGGGTTAAACCGATAAACTAATTGAATTCCGTAAAAGATACTAATCAAATAAAATCAACAACAATGACAAAAATAAATAAATAAACAAAAAATCAACAACTCTCTCTTGAGGGTTTAGGTTTCTGAAAAAAAAGATTAATTAGTAGGAAACTATGTGGGCTCAACTGCTCAAAACTGATATCATTTATATTATATATATTCCAGCCGTTAAGCTTCTGATCATCATCAGTTCTCATCAGAGCAGTTCTTCTGTTTACTAGCTAGCTAGGGTGACACTTCTGCTGATGTTTCTTTATTTGTTTTTTCTACATTAATATCCATGTAAATGAAAGGTTATATTTAAAACTAAATGTTATATGTAGATAATAATAATAATAATAATAATAATAATAATGTTATATGTAGATAATGAAAATACTAATTTTTCTATAATAATAAGGTTTATACATTCATATGGTTCGGCTATATATATATCTATATATAGAATTATTACTTTTATTTTCTTTAATTATTTTTCTATTTTTGTAAATGAAGTATGTATCGTTCGTTTCAAGAATGAGTGGAAGTGGAACTGAAAAAAATGGTTTTAATGTTTTAAATATGGGCAAAACATGGTTTATTCATCTTGAAAAGTTTTAAAAATATTTTTAATATTTAATTTAATTTAATTTTACTCCAAATTTTTTCGATTGGTTTTAATTTTATCCCTAATCATTAATAATTTTATCCTCAATTTTTTTTTCATTTATCGACGATTAGGGATAAAATTAAAATTAAATTAAATGTTAGAGATATTTTTAAAACTTTTCGTAAACGTTAAATAATTAATAAGCCGGAGAAAACAGGGCAGCGGTGGCATCAACTAAGGCTAAAGCTTTATTGCATTGGCACACAACACACCACAAGAAAAACATCAACTCAAGAGTGGGATTAGGTGCAAAGAAACCTTTTGAGCCTCCCTCCCATATTGAATACCTTATCTATCTACTAATGTGATGAAAGTGACACACTGAGATTAGAAATATAAACGTTAAAAACCTTGATTTAAGCTCAATCACTTCAACAAATGGGTTTAATCGAATGGGATGGGATCATGACAACTTGACAAGGAGAGTCCATATATAAGCTATGGGAGAGGTTGATAGATTCTTGCTCCATTCAGTTGCCACGCACAAGCAGTTAACATGTCATTCATGTGGGTCAAGGGAAGCATTATTATTCTCTACCATAAAATTGTTGTATGTTTATGGTTTATGATTTAACTAATTAAGTACATTCATGATTTCTGGTCCAAAATTTATGAAGCACCATATCGGTATTTATTATAAGGATCTTTTTCCTATTATCAAATATCAAAACACCCACCCTAGTGCTTATCCAAAAATAAATAAATAAACCATCCTTATTTAAAATTCCACTTTATAAATCAATCAAGAGACGATTGGAAATCAACTTAATTAAATAATATATCAACTACTCTTATTTAGTATTTATTAATTATTATCAGAATAATTCAATAATTTTAAATATCATAAATATATAATTACATATATTAAGTTAAATAAAATAAGTTTAATTATTACCTTTCTGACATTACTATTATACATAATCAGAACATAATTCATAGAAATAATTTTTTAACATACATTTATTTATGATTTAGCTATCTTGTATTCTAAGACTTTATTCTAAAAATATAATAATTATAAATTTTAAGATTTTGATATATTTAATATATTGAAAGAAAAATATTGGTTAGCTATACTTTTTCTTTCACAATAGAGCATCCGTAACCAATATTTATAGAACTTCCACAATAAAAAAAAAATAGAACATCTGAAACCTAAAGCAATCAACAATATAAATAAAATAGAACATCCGAAACCTATAAACAAAACATCCAAAACCTATAAACAAAACATCCAAAACCTAAAGAAATAGAATATCAATATAAATGGTTGGCTGATATTGACTAATTTTTTATTAATTACCTAGCATTGTTGCTTTAAAAAATAAAACTGATCTTTAAAAATAATAACAACTGATCATAACAAATACTAAAATTTATCATTCAAAATAACAAAAATTAATCATTCAAAATATAAACCTAATCATCTAAATTTGAAAAAAATGTTATCTATTATTATTTACAAAATTATTAGCCACCAATAGTTCTCAAAACATTTACAGTAATATAAAATTCTTATGTTTGAGGCAAATTTTTAAGAGTACCACAAAAAAAAATTATTTTACAAAATTATTGAAAAAACAAATTTTATATTTTCAATATCAACTATACTGCAGAGCCCACATTATGTAGTTCACAGGGAGCCAACAATTCATGACAGTGGAAGTCCATAAATTAAATACTTTTGTATTAACACTATTTTAAATTTCAATACGTATCTCATTGGAATATTTAAACTCTTAATTTTTTTAAAATTAGGTTTACTGTCCAAAAGACACGTTATATGATAGGAAGATGTTCATACTTCATATGTTCCATTGTACTTGAATGGAACATGATGTTCCTTTACTTTTAGTCATAGAGATATATATTAAAATATTTAGATGGTGAAGATTTTGGTAGATGTTATAGTGTGAGCTCTATTTTCCCAAGTGCATGGAAGAAAGGAAATGTACTAATCCAGTATCCCATTTCATAAGAGTGAGAAAGACAAATTTAGTGTTTTTGGCTAGCTATCAATGAGCCATACCCCGACTTTATTAAATGAAAGTCAATAAACCACAACTTAGCTAATTCATATAGAGAGACAGATAAAATAGATTAATTATAAATTGAGTTATTAAAAAATTAACATCGATAATTATCACAAGCAGGTTTAATTCTATTTTCTCTTTTTTACTTTCATGGTAGAATTTGTTAATAGCTTTATATGTGTGATGAATTTTTAAAAAATGAATATAGATAAATATTAAAAAAAATGAAAAAGAATTTAAATTCCTTTAATTTGTTAGGTAAAACTATAAAAGTGAAAAAATTTAATAAATTTAGTTTAGGTTTTTTTTTTACATTTTGTAAGAAGTAAAATTTTCCATAACAACTGGGTTTTGTTAATATAGAATTTGCCACATTTGGAAGTATATTTTGAAATAAATAAATTGTACATTGTTTATTTGTACAATCATATTATAGAAGAAAATGAATGAGTAATGAAAAAGCTAATAACGTGTTAATACTAATTTGACATGTTGCTCGCAAGTGGCATAATTAGACTTTATAAGAAATTGGCATTTAAGAATATAATTAAAGGAAAATTTCCTAAATAAAATATTTAAAAGCTTTATTTTCTAAAAGAAATTAAAAAGGCTTTATTTACCTGAATGCAACTTTTTTTTTGGTCTTTGAAGCAAGTTCGCCGTATATAACGGCAGTTTTGAACAAAAAAGCAAGTTAGTAGCTACTTAGGGCGAACTAGGGTGGTTTTAGCCGAAGTTGCAAGATGTTCGTCCTAGCATGCGGCGAAATTGGTGGCAGGATGAAGTTAGCTGCAACTTGCAGCGAACTTGGTGCCAGTTACGTCCTATAAATAAGACCCCAACCCCGCACCCAAAACCAACCCAAACCCACAAACCTTCCTCCTTTACCAACTTCTCACTCCCTATCCCTTTTTCTGTCTTCACTCACACATGTTTTATTTTTATTTTTACGTTATACATGGGTTCTAGAATATTAGTTTCCATTCATTACGATGGTCAAATAATAAAAGACCTCGGGAGAAATAATGTCTTTAGTTGTGATTAACCAACCTTTGTTTGTTGGCCACACGAAGAAATGGGTTTGGAACAACTGAAGGCTTTTATTTTGTGCTCTATTGGAGACCAAAAAAGACGAGTGCAGAAAGTATACTACAGATTTCCACACGAAGTGGATGGAATCTTTCATTTTAAAAGGTACGGGTATTTTTAGTTAAGTTTTGGGATTATTTATGAATAAATATAATATAATAATAGTATAATCCTTTGATTGAACAGATTTCGTTTACGCTACGACGACGATGTTGCACGTATCCGATACTGGCACATACATTTAGGAACAATTCCTTTATTAGAGCTATATGCTATTTTGATCGATGAGGGAAATAGCTTGGAGGCTAACTCACAATCCGGTGGGGGAGTTAGCAGAAATATTCGAAGGCTGATGGTAGATCTTAACAGGCTGCCAGAGGATAGCAGCGAAGGTTCCATTCCAGATTCAAATATACCAATGGCAGAGATTTTGGATAGTCACGATGAATTTGTTGTCGGAGATCCTGTCACACATGATTATCAACTCAATCATGATTCTGATAATGACCAAGAAGATAATGAGCTGGTAGTTGTTCCGTAGGGTGAGGAAGATGACGAAGAAGAAGATGATGAAGTAGAGGAGCAAGGAGTAAACTACTTCCAATGGACGCAGCCCGCATATGCACAGCCTGAGATGACCCGACAATATGATCATCCAGCACACTTCCGGTCGCTGAACCTTGATGCGATGAACCTTGGGTCATATGGCTTTCAGGGAGGATCCGATGATGATCTAGTCGATGAGTTTGAGGTAGGCCAACAATTTGATGACAAGGAAGCAGTGTTGATGGCTGTGAAGACATATAGCATCAGAAGAGCCGTTGAGTATAAGATCCTAGAGAACGACAGGCTGAAGTATGCTGTGCAGTGCGCCAATTTTGGACAAGTGTGCCAGTGGGCCCTTCGCGTAACATATCGCAAAAGACAAGAAAAATGGGAGGTAAAGAGATACAACAGCCCGCATTCTTGTATGCACTCATCTGCCAGGCAAGACCACCGCCGGTTGGACTCAAAGGTTATAGCAGATGTGATATTTTCGATGGTCCAATCGGATCCGAGCATAAGCATTAGAGTGTTACAGGGTTCAGTGGAGACACACTTTGGGTATAAAGCGTCGTACAGGAAAGTGTAGCTGGGAAAACAGAGAGTCATTGCTAAGGAGAAAATGGTTATAAGAGGTCAGGAGAGATTGATCGTGTCGTTTTATTGGTGTTAGACTCAGGCTTTATCAATGTGATAGTGAGTTGGTGTGTGTCTTGCAGGTTTGGTGTTTTTTATTTCTATTTGTGTGGTGTTTTGTGTGTCATCTTGTTCTAGGAGTTTGTTTTTTGGGGTGTTAGATAAAATATTTTTTTACAGGAGATTGTAAGGAGTGGGGGTATTGGATGTTTTTGTTTGTGTTGGTGTAGGGAATTTTAGGGTGATTTTGTTTGTTGATTTGTACTTTTGCATCCTAATTAGTCCTAATGGCATTGTCGAAGAGACTAATTTAGATTTTAGGGTGTTAGACTTGTCGCTTTACTCCCCGTTTGGGTCGAGAATAAAACCAACATTTCGGGAAAAAAAAGGTTTACTGCATTAATAATAAGGATATTATAATAATTTCAATTTAATTTTTAAAATTTTTAATAGAATTCAATGATTATCTTAATTAGCGTGTTAGAATAAAATTAGGCGACTAAAATTTAATAGAGGGAATATCAATTTGGTTCTCATATAATGACACATCAGTATGAGACCATATCTCATTTAATACTATATTTGAGATAACATCTTCAATACTTAGAGCATCTCGAATAATGTACTTTTTGAGTATTAATTCATCTTAAAAATACAAATGAATTGAATTAATACATGTATTGGAAGAAAATATAAAAGTGTTATTGGTAGGTATTACTAAGTTAAAATTGATATTAAATTAAAATTAAGCATTTGAGATGTTATCTCAAATATAGTATATTAAATGAGATGAAATATGGTCTCACAAATGCTGATGTGTCATTATATGGGATCCAAATTGATATTAAATTAAAGAGCAACACTCAAATACTGATGTCTATTTCATCTTTTACTAAAGATGTTTTGGTTTCGAATTTTAATTGGTTGGGTCTAACTTATTTTGGTGTTCCTCATTGCATATTATTATGCCTATTATTCTAAAATTTATTTTTCTTTCTAAAAGAAGATAAGTAATTTGGGTTGGCCAAAGCAAAATAGGAAATATCATAATTCATAGGATTTTTTTGAGATCGTTTATATATATAGAAAGAAAATTTGTTAGAACTAGATAGATAGTAACAAAATTCTGGTTTACATTTTAAAAATAAATTGTTTAATTTTCTCTCTCTCTATATATATAATTTGAAATAATTATTGACAAATAAAATTATATTGATAATATAAAATATTTTTTATATAGTTAATATAAAAGTTGATTATTTTTTATACTATTACATAATTGTATGTATAAATATAAAATTATTTTATATTAAGAGTGCATCAAAATTAAATTTTAAAATATATAAAAAATAAGTAACCACAGTTAATGTAACATTTTCCACATTATGAACATTGAACATTATGTCCTTTGTGCTAAGGAAGTATAAGTAAACTAGTATGCGATGATATTCATATTTTCATGTTAATTATATATAAAAAGTAGTTTCATAATTAACAAAAAAAATATTTTTATTTTTTTTATGTGTTTGAAAAAATTTTAATAATAAAAGTAAAACTATTAGTAAAATTAATTTTTTTAGAGATACGATTTACATTTTTTTTAAAAGAGAATCTTTTTATTTGAAAAAAATATTTCAACATATTAAATAAAGAAAAAATATTTGTTATACTTGTTATATGAGTTTAATTTTGATACACTAACCATGTAAAATGTTATACACATTCATATAATCACATTTGTTCATTTGGTAACTAATCACGAGATCAACTATATGTAAAACCTCTTTACACTATGAGTGCATTATAATTAAATTTTTATTATATAAAATATCTAAACATAAAATTAATTACTTTATTTTTATAAAATATTTTTAAAAAAATATCACCCAAAAATGATTTTTTTTTAAAAGCTCGCTCAAACAAATATTCAATATTTGAGATTCGTTTTTTTCACCAAAATAATTTCTGACTTTTCAATTGCACAATTTAATCCCTGGTATTGATAAATTTGTACCACGTTCGTCCTTAATTCCTTAGATTAAAAGCTAAAACAATATTATAATTTAATATTAATAAAAATCAATATACGATGGTGATACAAGTTATTATGGTTTAATATTTGGTTAGTTACCTGAGTTAACTAAATCCTAAATTTATTAATTAATTATAAGTAATTTGAATTAGTACGATTATATTGAAGATTTTAAATAATAATCTTATATTATGATGATAATGCTTTCAATTAAGAATAAGTACCAAATAAAAAAAATATTAAATACAAGAATAATTTAATCAAACATTATACGAAAATTATACTTTAAATAATCTGGACTTCCTTTTTGCCTATATATAAATTTTATTTATTTCTAATGCTTATATTATTAAAAATAGATACAAATATAAATTGGTGAATTTTAATCTATTATGTAATAATAATATAGTAATTGTTTATATATAGTAATTGTTATAATAATATAGTAATTCAAAAACGTTTAAGGCTTGAGCCATGTTATGATTTTAATTCATATACAATTGCTCTGATAAAATTTACTATAAAAATATTGTATATTATTAAACTCTTTTAGCGACATTTGTTTTTGGACTTTCAGCAACATTTTTGTTTATATAAATAATCATAGAAAAAGGCTCAGTAATTAATCTACTCATTTGATGCTATAACTCAACCTAAATTAATTGTGTATTTTTTAAAGAAAAAAAAAAACTCCTTCTAAGTCCAATTTTGTTACCATATATGTCTTATAAGAGATTTAATAACATGCCCAATTTTCTTACCATATATATTTTGTAAGAGATTTAATAACATGTGATGAAGAACACCAAATCAAATTATACACGAACCAATTAAAATGCTACACTAAAACATTTTTAACAAAATTGGAAATAGCCATCAGTACCTAAGTGGTTCCCTAAATTAAAACCAACCATTGGGGATGTTCTTAGTTTTAATTTAATATCAATTTAGACCTCACACAATACTATTTGTTAAGTTAAATTAACCTGCATTAAATGAGTTGTACAAGTGATATTGTATCAATTTAGTGATACCGATAATTCTTTCAGATTTCCTTCCAATAATGCATAATAAAATATTAATTCAATTCATTTATGTTTTTAATATGAATTAATATTCAAAAAATGCACCATCGAAAATGATCTTAAGTCAAGTCAAGATGACGTTAGGAATTTCTTAACCCATAATTAAGTACCTCCAACACTCTTGAGATAAATTGATAACTGAACGAAAATTCAAATTTCGAACAAAAGGACTACATCACTAAGTAAATGCTTGTATAAGACAAGCTAAGGTAAAAAGTAGAAGGAGCTTAAGAAAACATAAGCAAATAAATTGAGAAAGAAAGTTATTCCAGCTCTTTATTCACTTGAATATCCAAGTGTCTAATTTGCATGTACACCCTACGTCTCCTATTCTATTGAAGTCAAAGTATACGTCTGGTTTTGAAGAAGACGATGTCATCCCAAATCACTTCTGAATTGTTATTACTAACGTCAAGGAAACATGCTATTGTTACTAACTTAAAAATTCATATAGTTAATAATTCTTTTACAAGCTTTTTTCTATTTTTGAATAGAACAATTTTACTTCATTAAACAAAGATTATATTGTCGATTAACTATGGTTAATATGGCATTTACTCCTCCTCGTTATAAGAGATATCAAGTATGAGCTTCACCTAAAACACCAAAAACCAAAGATCATAGACAATAAGTGCAACTAATGCACATTAAATACCTGAATTTAGTATTCATATTACGTACCAGACTTGTAGATCAGTCGTATCATCATGAGTAGTCACACAAAGCATGAATGAGTGAGTCTTTAAACTAAGTAAGAAATATTTGCCCCATGCCAGGATATTGCTGCCACATTCAGGTCTAGAATTTTCACTTTCATACTAGAGGTATATCTTTAGGGGACAACATAAAAATATAATATAATAGAGGGAAAAAAATAAAATTTAGGGGGCTAAATTAGAAAATTAGAGACTTACCATGCCCCATAACTTCCTATTATTTAACCACAACCCAACCAAAGGTGCTAATTACATTAGTACCCTACATATGTGATCATTAAAAATATTAGGACCTATAAAATGAGTCAAGCCTATCGGCTGGGCTTTTGATCCAAAAATAGAACTATGAAAATACGAAGTTTGGCGGGATTAACTCAATTAACCTATGAATTAAATCAACTAGTCCATAAATAAATGAATTTGTATGCTAAACCTCTTTTTTGTTTGTATATACTTGTTTAGCATATTTAAAATTCTTTTTTCCCCCTGTTTTCTAGGCTTCTTTAGATCTTTGCGATTCCGTCTGGATCCTAATCTTTCTTGTGTGTTTACAAGTGTTGGGTTGAGTTTTCTCTTAGGTCACAAATTGCAAAGAAAAAAAATGTTTTGTTTTTTTTTGTTTTAGAGTAAACACCCAATTGGGCTCTGATCATTTTCAATTTGGACAAACTCATCCCTAGTGATTCGAAAACTTCAATCCGATCTTCAACCATTTAAAAATTGGGACAAATAAGTCCTTAAAATTGGTTTCCTAACCTTACAAACCTACTTTAAGGGCTTATTTGTCCCAATTTTTAAATGGTTGAGAACCGGATTGAGGTTTTCGAATCATTAGGGGTGGATTTGTCCAAATTAAAAATGGTCATGAGCCAAATTGAGTGTTTACTCCTTTTTTGGACTTCAAGAAAAAATTGAAAAAAGAAAAAAAAGTTTTTTTTTTAACGTTTTATACATTTTAACTAAATAACCTATTAGAAATGAAAGGATCAAATTTGGTATTTTGGTGCAAATATTTTTTTTTTTTCAAATTAAAAATTGCTTATTTATACCAAACTAAAAACATAAATAAACTTTCTGGTGTAGTCTCATGGGCGAAGCCTCCTTGTAAGAAAGGAGCGCGGTGGCCCCAACTTCAAATTTTGCTTATATATTATACCTAATTTTTATTTGGTGAATTTTATAGTATCCTTTCTTTTTGAGAGAGTGATTTACCATTTCTAATCTATTAGTTGAAATTAACTTAATAAACAATTTTTTTTAGAGTTTAATGTATAATCTTATTCAAATAAGAGTTTTTGTGTTTTTTACTACGAGATAAACAAATAATACAACATTTTTTTCGTTCTTTCCTGTTATGCAAAAAAAGTGATATAATATATTTTTTTAATTCTATATGGTTATTTTAAATCAAGTTTAATAAAATATAAAAAGTAAATAAATAGTGGTGTACATTCCAATCGTAAAAAAATTATTTATTGAGTTAATTATGAAATAATACACTAGAGAGGGTAAATTATCCTCTAAAAAAGAGAGGGTACCGTAGCATTTACCTTTTTATTTTAGCCCCTCCCTAAAATTTTATTTTAGTCATCTTTTTATTACAAAATAATTTTTGACCCTTTTAAAATTTTATTTTAATCCTCTTTTTATTATAAAATAGGAAGGTTTTCCGGTGAGGTATACCGTATTCTACCGCTTTTTAACCGTTGATCTTCATCATATATTAGTTTTATGGTGGATATTACCATGAAGATTTTAAAATTGTCTTCATATGAAGATTTTTCATTTTAACCATTAGATGAGAAATTGAATGGTTAGATTTTAGTATATATAAAAGCATTACCTTTTTAAAAGTGTTGTTATTTTTTCTAAAAGTGTAACTCCTTCAAATGGGCCTGACTTCTATTTATTTTTGGTCATAGCCTGATTTCCATTCTAAATGCCTGTATACATGTCATATATAATTTGTAACGGGCTTAAATAGGCTGAGCCAGCCAATTATCGATAGAGTTTAGTGACACCAAAAAAAACAGCCAACATTCCCAACAAGCCACCATCCCTTCATGTTTTCTTCGACAATGATTTTTATATACAAAGAAAAGTTTTGGCCCAACCCATGAAACAAACAAAATTTTATGGACTGACCAACACTGGTAATTCGTAGTTCTTTGGAGAGAAAAGTCTATAGAAATAGGCGATTAGATGTAGTTCATATGCTAATTACTATCTCTCATAGTAAGAGATTTGGAGTTCGATCACATTAACCGTTTACTCGAGATCTCGGATTCGAGTATTATCTAAGATAAAAAGATATCTAAAGGAATAATTTTAGCTGGCCAACATAAATCAATTTTAAAGGTCTAGGATTAGAATTTAAAATTTAATATAAGAGAGGTTAATGATTCAAATTTTATAATTTAAAATAAATAAAATAATAAAAATTCGAATTTATCAAACATTTTATTTAATTTAACTAAATCTAAATATTCAAATGGCATAATATGCATGCTATATATGTTTGTTTAGTGATGAAAATATTTTTAATTGAAATTAAATTAATTTAGTTAAATTTAATCGGTGAGAAGACGTCTACACACAAAATCTAAAGATCATATAACATTATTCTTCTTTTGAGAATAGGAGTCATTGCTACCGCATCAGCCACATTGGAGGGTATTTCAGTCAAAACAGCTTCATGGATTATATGGCATATATATAATCTTGGTCAGAACTGAGAAACGAAAATTTAACTAACTCAGAAGAAGAAGATGGGAACACTTCCTTCAGTACCAGGATCTCCTTTGTTGAACACACAAGCACTGAGGCGGTACAAATCGCCATGCACTTTTGTGGTTCCTAAATACTCTCTTAGATTCACTCGGATATGTTGCAAGAAGCTATCAGAAAGTGGCATTGATGAGAAGGAAAAACCCTCCACCAGCAACAATAGCACTGCTTCTAAATCCAAGGATAGAATGGAAGATTACAATATTGCTATGAAGAGAATGATGAGGAACCCTTATGAATATCACCATGATCTGGGTTAGTTTCTTCTTTTTACCTATTTCTTAGTTGGCAAAGTATTCAGGAACAAGAAAATTACTTAGGATCCCGGTCAGGACTTTATAATTTTACAAATTGGGGGCTGCTCATACAGATTTAGTGAAGTGGATAATTCTTACTTTATTGGAAGAAGGAGAACATTACTTTATTCGTTGTGGTTTTTATTTTATTTATTTATTTTTTTTTTGTATCTTTTTATACATAAAGATAGGGAAGATATTGTTGGAGATCAGTAAATTTAATCTGTTTTAGCTATGGATGTTTGCCATATGATTGCTTGCTACTCTTGCTTTACATGATTAAAACTCAAAAAGGAAATATCACGAGCAATGTTATTCAAATTAACTATTGTGCTAATCAACATGGTTCCAAAACCACCTCAAAAAAACTTTGGGTTTTCTCTTCTCACGTGTAAGATGGGCTCTCTTATGATTATAAACTTGTGTTTATTATTATTATTATGAAGAAGGCACCACCGGAGAGGGAGCAAAGGGGACATGGAGAAGAGAAAAGTTAGGAGAAATAGTGGGAACATGATCATCTCATATGCTCAGCTTTATTGGTTAAGTTCATACATACTAATAACATTGCAATTATTAATGTGATCTCATCCTTGTTAGTTATGCATGCCAACTTTTTGATATTTTGACGGGTTTCTTTTTTTCATTACTGTTGCATTTTGTATAAGGTGCTTGAAGGAACAGTTACTGTTGTATTAACTTGTGTCTATTATTTAAAATTCATAGCATAAGATCATATAGTTGCTGCTGCTGATGAAATCTGTGATTGGTGATTTCAGGTATGAATTACACACTTATAACTGACAATCTTATTGTGGGATCCCAACCACAGAAACCTGAAGACATAGATCATCTCAAGAAGGAAGAGGGTGTGGCATACATTTTGAACTTGCAGCAGGATAAGGATGTTGAATATTGGGGAATAGACTTGAATTCGATAACAAGGAGGTGTCACGAACTGGAAGTTCGACATATGCGGAGGCCGGTAAGTAAGCAAGCTGCAAGCCTGCATTTCTGTCAATTTTGTTGGGAAAATAACATGGGAAACTATCGGCTAAAATGATGAGATTGGTAAAGTGATGAAGTACGGATTGATCACCATTTATTTTATAACCACGCTTGCTTTTCTTGGACGGGATTATAGTTCCCAACTTTTGACATATTTTTTAAATCTATTTTATTAGGCAATAGACTTTGATCCAAACTCCTTGCGGAATGTTCTACCTAAAGCAGTCTCATCATTGGAATGGGCAATCTCGGAAGGAAAAGGAAGAGTTTATGTGCATTGCACTGCTGGACTTGGGAGAGCTCCTGCAGTGGCAATAGCTTATTTGTTCTGGTTCTGTGACATGAATGTGAGTTCTAAACTCTTACCTATCTATGATGCAAGAAATGATTACCAAATTTGCCATTTTTAAGTAATGTTATGATTGCACTAATTTTCTCGCAACACATGCGAGGTTTAGCTCATGTTACGGAAAACAGTATTTAATCTGTATTACAGTTATGTTACAGTTTCTTAAGAAGTTTTAATTATAAAAAATTGAATGTAGTTTTTTTCTTTTGACAGCTAAATACCGCATATGAGTTGTTAACTTCAAAGAGACCATGTGGACCTAATAAAAGAGCAATACGAGGAGCTACCTATGATTTGGCCAAGAATGATCCATGGAAGGAGCCATTTGAGTCTCTTCCGGATCATGCATTTGAGGATATAGCAGAGTGGGAGAGGAAATTGATTCAAGGTCGCATTCGCTCCCTTCGTGGAACTTGACAATTTAGGTAAAGTGTTACTGTTATGAAAATTGGTTCCATGTGTCTGCTTTGTGGATCAGAACATCACTCATTTGCTTCATGTGCCAACTTTTATCAATTGTTTCATGAAAAACCGTATGAATTCTTTTAGATCATTCATATAAATTCAACCGAACCGTGGAGGAGTTCAAAACATATCATGTGATTAATTCATCAATCCCCTTAGGCATTGGCATCAAAGATGCATGAAAAATTGTTATGACTAATGGTATATGTTACGTACCAAGCTAAATTAGAAATTAGGGGTGGGTTTTTTAACTAACTTGCCACCTGGCATAGTTAGTGAGGGAAGAGTAAAGGTATGAGAAGGATTTAATAGTAACAGATTAAGAGAGAGAAGGTAGACTTTTTGGAGAAAGATTTAAGGCTAGGCTAGGAGAGAGGCTGGCTCTTTAACTATCAGCCATTCTATCTTGCTGTTCTTGTATTTCTGCATTTTCTCAGTTCCATAAAGCTACCACAGGGGTGCAATCACCTTGATTCACCCACTATTTTGCTTCAATTCTGTACTTGTGTGTGAATTAGTTCTATCTCAGGTACCAGTTGTCGCAGTATATTTGTGATTTCTCAGTGTATATGATGCAGCTTGGAGTAGTGTATCTAGGTTATAGGTTGTGCATACTAAAGCTATCTACATTCTGCTATTTAGTTTATTACATGTAGTTCGGTCAGTTATGGTAGTTAGAAGTTAACACAGACTCTAACTAGCTATTTTCAGTGTATAGACTCAGACAAGATGAACACAGATTTCGGATTTGCTTGCTAGCTCTTATATTTTCTCTGTTTTCTTTCTTGGTTGGTGTTCATCTCTTCTCCCCACCTTCATGGAGGTTCTTTGTGTCATGATTGTCAGGTTTATGAAGATTCATAACATAGTCTGGAAAACTGCAGTGTTGGTTCAAGATGCAATCATGCTATGACAATGCTCGAAACTGGGGATACTTACTTCCAACTTCCAAGCATATTCATAGGGATATAGGCATATAACTTGTATATTGTAGAATGAAAAATAAATCAATTTTACAAATGATGTACTTGACTTCATCATAATATATGAGAATCCAAAATGTTTAGTTGATCTAATAGCCAATAATAATAGCCAAGCCTATCAGTAAGCTTGTAACTCGGAGTTCTTCAATAACGCTATCATTCTTGTTCAAGTTGCTATGTTAGACAAATTTACATCCTTTAAAGTGAGAAATTTAGTAAAATCATAAAGTGAGTTCATTGAATTTGTAAATTTCATATGTCTTATTATCTTAATTTAAGAGTGATTAAACACGTATTTAATCGAGTTTATCTTAAAAGATTTATATTCTGAGTTGAATATTTCCGAAAAAGTAAAACAATAAAATGTATTTAAAAGATCTAAACACATGATAAAAATAGAAAAAAGAGTATTTTTTATACAGTCTTGCTATTTGAACAAGTGATTTATCAAAACAAGTCGTTAACCAAGTAATTTACAAATAACACCATCACTCTCATAAAAATGCGTGTTTACACGCAGTTAGAGTACTTTTTGAAACGTACTCTCACCACCGCTCTTCAAATTCATGAACATTTAAAACATTCAATTCCTCCTCGTTCTTCTTCTTCTTCCTCCTCTTTCTCTTCTTCCTCTTCATCTTCCTCTCCTCTTTCTCTTCCTCTTCCTCTTCCTTTTCTTCTTCTCTGTTTTATATTGATTTTGTTGTTGTTTGTTATTATTGTTGCTGCTGTTGTTGTTGCTGTAATGTGCAGAAATAGAAAGCAACATTGCGCAGAAACAAAAAGCAATATTGCGCAGAAATAGAAAGCAACATTGTGCAGAAACAGAAAGTAATAATGCGCAGAAAAAGAAAGCAACATCGTGCAGAAACAGAAAGTAATAATGCGCAGAAAAAGAAAGCAACATCGTGCAGAAACAGAAAGCAATAATGCGCAGAAATAAAATCTTCTTCTTCTTCATCACAACAACGCCTTCAATCATCAAAATCTTAAAACTAAGCAGAAATAGAAAGCCAAACTATTCAGAAACAAAATCACAACAACAACACCTAAAACAAAGTGAAAAGAAATCACTACAACAGTAACAACTTAAATCAACAAGATCTCAAAATTGCGCAGAAATATAAAGCCAAAATAGGCAGAAACAAAAAGCTAAAATGAGCAGAAAACATAAACTAAAATGCACAAAAATAAAAACAACACGTGAACGCAAACAAAAACAG
>JASCZI010151186.1:43418-65996 GCA_036250425.1 Stylosanthes scabra
TATCTTCTTCTCCTTACATTCCTTCTTCCAAGTTTGCATCTGCATCTTTTTCTACTTCTTCTTTTTTTTTCTTTCCTTCCTTGATCCATGTCATCATCTATATCATCATCATCTTCTTCTTCTAACAACAGAAAACGAAGAAGAAAACAACGATAAAAGTTGCAGAACGAAATTTAACAACAGAGGAAGACGAAAACAACGATGAATCTCGCAAATCAAGCTAAAAAAACGAAAAACGAAAAGAAAAAGATTTGTTTTGGTTATTTGCTTGGTTAAAGCACTTGGTTGGTGTTGTATTAAGGAAAAAGAACGCGTGAAGTTATTTGCTTGGTTAGCCACTTGGTTGGTAAAATCACTTGTTCAGCTAGATTTATTGTTTTTTATACGACTTTTCTACTTGAAGATGTATTTGATTTGAATGTTTTTGGAAATATTTAGACAACTAATTTTAATTCTAGTAGTGTACTTTCTTTGAAAAGCTAGAAAGGCACATCCCAAATGCTACCATTCTTGCATAAAGTATTAAAGTGAAATATCTACTATTGCAAATCCTATTAAGACAAAGCTACTATATATAATTAAGTTCACAAATAATAATTCATCAATCACTTAAACATATAGCCTTGTCATAATCATCATTACATGCATGCAAAATAAAACCACTAAACTCTAACAATAGAGGTAGCATCTAGCATCATCATAAGTCAAGAACAAAACATAGTCACAACTAACAAAAGACAACAACAAATTAAACAGCATACATAAACTAGCTTAGCATAATCCATAGCTGCTATCAATGTGGTTACGGTGAATTAGAACATTGAAAGTTGGTATGTTGGTGGAGCTTCCACTACCATTGTTATCCAGCAAAAGCTGAAAGACACAAACATCACCCTTCTCTAACTTGTTCTCTCTGCTAAACCCTAAACAAATAAACTCAATTTAGACTTTAAAGAGAGGGATGAAAATTTTATATTTTGATTAATAAAGACATAATTTACGATTATATATCTAGAATCGATCAAACTCTTCTAAAGTGAAGAAAGTAGTAAAATGCGAAAGTAAGTGTTTAATCACTCTTAAATTAAGATAGCGAAACTCACATTTGATGAAAGTTACAAAATCAATGAAAATTAACCTCTCACTTTATCACTTTATTAAATTTCTCACTTTAGAGAATTTAAATTTGTCTAAAATAGAAACTCGAAAAAAAATGATAGTTTTATTGTAGAACGAGTTACAAGCTTGCTGATAGGATTGGCTATTAGATCAACTGACCATTTTGAGTTCTCATATATTATGATTAAGTTTAGTACGTTATTTGTAAAATGGATTTATTTTTCATTCTATAATATGCAAGTTATATGCCTACGTCCCTATGAATATGCTTGGAAGTTGGAAGTATCCCCAGTTTCGAGCATTGTCATAGGCTCATAGCATGATTGCATCTTGAACCAACCCTGCAAGTTTTTCAGGCTATGTATGAGTCTTGATAAAGCTGCCAATCGTGACACAAAGAACCTCGATGAAGGTGGAGAGAAGAGATGAACACCAAGAAAGAAAACAGAGAAAATCTAAGAACTAGTAGAAAAATCCGAAATCTGTGTTCATCTTGTCTGAGTCTATACACTAAAACTAGTTAGTTAGAGTCGGTGCTAACTTCTAACTACCTAGATCTATTGTGATCAAGATACCACAGATCTTCTCCTACAAGGGAAAATCAGAAATGGAATTTATACCATCGATAATTTACAGCTACCTAGATCTATTGTTTTTAGTTCTAATTCTCATTGCAATTGTGGTGTTGTGTTCCCAATCTTTGTTCTAATTCTGAGAAAGTGTATCTCTTGTTTTTTTTTTTTTTCCCTTTAAATTCTGCAATTTTGATGTAAAGAACACATGGTTGTACTCCAATATCAGTAAATTGAATAAGAAGAATGATATAACATAAGTGGCACAAATGACTTCCTCATTGTGCAATTAAAGTTGTTCCTGATGTTTAGGGTGGGACAGGTTAGGTCAGGCCAGGCCAGGCTTTACTCTTAATAGGTCAGGCCTGCAATAGAATATATTGGGTTTAGTCTAACCTATAGCCTGGTATAGGCTTTTTAACGAGTATTAAGCATGGCCTGTTGTCAAGCCTGACCTGACCTGAAGAAGTCTGTCGGTAGGCCTGATTTTTTTAATAAATAAATAAATAATTTATTTTAATATAAAATAATAAATTTAATATATAATTTAATTTTAAAAATAAATTACTAAAAATATTAAGAAAATAAAAATGGATATATACAACAAAAAAGACCTATAGCTTAGTGGATAGAGATACTTAAAGATTATAAAAGACCTAAGTTCAAACTCTTACTATTACATCTTTATTAGTATAAAACACTCTTATGTCTATATTTACAGGCCCAGACCGGCCTGATAGGCCCAACAGACTATTTCGTAAGCCTAGGCCTGGCCTTTTAAAGAATTTAAGCTTTTAAAATAGCCTGAATCTATCTCTTAACAGGCCAGGTTAGGCTGTAGGCTCCTGACAGGCTGCCTGGCCTTTTTCCAGCCCTACTGATGTTATCAATAAAAGTACAGATTTCTCTAATTCTGTTTATCATTTATTTATGTTTATGAAATTTGCTCTGTGGCTAAGATCCACAAGTTTAAATAATTAGAATACTTTTTATTATTAATAAAATTAATACTATTTTTAGTCAACTTTAAAAACTTAAAAAGAAATATTAGTAATGGAGGATGTTAGTCGTACATATATTAATCAAATTATTCATTTTAATATTAAATAATATAAAAAATAGCAGAAATTTTTATTTAATATTAAAATAATTTTTTATTGGGTAAATACCTTTTGGTCTTTAAGCTTTTTCGCTTTGGACTTGACGCCCTTTAATAAATAGAAACTACGTGATCATTAAACAATTAAAAAATGAGACAAATCGACCCCTAACGCATTATATTGTAACCTATTATCAGTGATTTCAGGGTCGATTGTCCCATTTTTTAATTGTTTAGGGGCTGCTTCGAGAATTTCGATTCATTAAAAAGCGCCAAGCCCAAAATGAAAAAGATTAGGGACCGAGAATTGATTGAATTAAATACGTATATAAGGATGTGCATGGATCATATCCAATCCGCACAATAATCGGATCCGATTCGATCCGCATGTTAACAAGTACGGATCCCGGATATCAAGTGCTCATCCGCGGATCCGATCAGCATATCCGCGGATCCGCATATTAATAAATAAATAATAAAAATATATAATAATAATACATGTTTTATGATTTTTATATCAATTTTTTTAATATATGTTTGTTATTTTTAATATTTATTATTTTGAGTTTGTTGATTTAGTGTTATATAAGAAAATAAGTTGAAAAATGTGTTTTGTATGATTATATTTTTCATTTTTCTCTCTTGAAATTAGTTTTTTTTTTAAAATTTTTTATTCTTAGCGGATGGATCCGCAATCCGATCCGATCACAGATTCGGATCTGGAGGCTAAAATGCGGATATCGTATCCGATCCGATCCGATGAAAATTGTGCGGATCTGATCGAGATTTTGCTTAAATCCGATCCGATCCGCGCACCCCTATACGTATACACCAATAATTATTTATTGATTAGTAATTTATTCTTTTATTTAATGAAGAATGCTATCCACACATTTTTTTATCAAACATCATTTTTACACCCATATAAAAATACTATTATTATAGGTGATCTACAAAAAATAAAAGCAGTTAACACACTAATA
Source organism: Stylosanthes scabra (assembly GCA_036250425.1). Taxonomy (NCBI): domain Eukaryota; kingdom Viridiplantae; phylum Streptophyta; class Magnoliopsida; order Fabales; family Fabaceae; genus Stylosanthes; species Stylosanthes scabra. Next base: position 47,192 of record JASCZI010151186.1, read on the forward strand.
AAATACTAGTGTCAAATTGGTGTTTGAAAAATGGGTGCATGAATAGCGGAGCAGATATTTAATATAAACAAGTGAAACAGCAAAGTAGCTAAGCAAAGAGTCATTTTTTTTTTTTGGTGAGGTAACCAAAGAGTCACTAGTCATTCTCTTCCCATAATGAAAATTGAAAAACACAGAAAAAGTCGAAGATCGTTGAAGGCGAGGATTTGAAGTAGCAAAAACTCTTTCATTTCTATTAAAGAACAAATATTTTCTGCCTAGATTGAAACCCTAACACAAGAAAGAATGCGTTGTATTGGTAATGGTAGCGCTTCCAATGGAGAGAGCAGCGTAGTTCGGTTCCCGCTGTCACCATCCAGCTCTTTGGTCATTCAGAAAGGAGATATCACCAAATGGTCCATCGATGCTTCCTCCGATGCAATTGTATCTTCACTATTTCCCCATCTTTCTTCGTCTTCTTCAATGAACCAAGTTTCAATGTACGATCTCTCCAATTTTCTTTTTCTTTTGAAGAGATTTATTCTTGTTTCAGGTAAATCCTGCAAATGAGAGAATGCTTGGAGGTGGTGGTGCAGATGGCGGTAACTAACTCAACTTCTCTTCATAGTTTTCAAGAAATAGAAGGAAACTGATGGTGATAAACTGAAAATTTGATTTTTTTTTTAATTTTTAATTTTGGTTTTGAATTTCAGCTATACATATGGCAGCTGGTCCTGAACTTGTTCAAGCATGTTACAGTGTTCCAGAGGTGAGGCCTGGGGTTCGGTGCCCAACTGGGGAGGCAAGGATCACTCCGTGAGTTTTCTATTTGTTTTCAAAGTTACTATCTTTATGATGATAAGCTTGTAATCTGAACTCTCAAGTTGCTTCTTATGCAGTGGTTTTAGATTGCCTGCTTCTCATGTTGTTCATACTGTTGGACCAATCTACAATTCTAATAGTAACCCTGCTGCATCTCTTGCAAGTGCTTATAGGTAATTTAACCAGTTAAACCCCAAATTAGTTGTGGTCGTCGTCGCGTACACTAAAATTTTCTCTGAGATATTCTAGTTGCACCAATTATATCCGATTGGCAAAAATGCACCACGTTAAATCGTTAATCCTTATGCATTTTTGTCAATGTCTAAGACTTAATTGCTGCAGTTGGGGGTATTTGGTGCACTTCAATTTGGGCTTTAACTTGTAGTTTCACCTTGTGTTTGTGTTTATTCCATTTGGTGTTTGTCAGTTGATAATTGCTCTTGAATGAGATGTTTTGTTTTTGCACAATGATTTGCAGGAATAGTTTGAGGGTTGCAAAGGAGAAAAACATTCAGTATATTGCATTCCCAGCTATATCATGTGGTGTCTTTGGGTAACTTAATAGTTATTAATTATTGACCTCTCACAGAATTAATGGTTGATGGGGAAGTTGATGTTGTAGTCCTGTGAAAAAAGTCCCGTTTTAGTTTTTTCCCCTGAAGCTAGGCAGTGAGAATCTGATATTTATGCTTCTGGTTCTTTTATGAGAAAACGTTTCACATTGTTAACATACATCAAATAGTGTATATATCTTCACTTCTTAACTTGCTTTAAGATATCATAGATTTTTTTTTAAACAAAATAAGAATGTGACAAGTTCATTGTTGTTCTATAATGCTATATTATTTCAGGTATCCTTATGATGAGGCTGCCACGGTAGCGATTTCTGTCATCAAGGAGTTTCGAAATGAGTTTAAGGAGGTACACATTTCACAATAGCAATTTGAAAGCCAGGAGCTTATGCTTTCTGCATTGCATGGAATGAGATCCCCTTTTTTTTTATATAGTATTTATTGTATCCAGATTCCATATTTATGGTTCATTATTTTGTTGCAGGTCCACTTTGTTCTGTTCTTAGAAGATATTTATCAAGTTTGGGTAAATAAGGCAAATGATCTTATGAAAAATTAGCATAGTAGAATCTTCGAGAGACAACTATGTTTATATGCCCTAGTATCATGTTTCAATGGCTGTATCTGTATGTTAGAATAATTAAGCGTAATTATCTATGCAGTGTAATCATTAGATGTTCATGATGCTTCTCTTCTATGAAAAATCATAGCCTTTTGCCCTTCTCTTTTTGGGTTTGATCATTGCTACTAATGTATTTTTAACCCCATTCTATGGATTCGGATTATAATGATAATATGTGGTGCCTCTATCATCAAGTATCATTTTTTTTTTGTCATGATCAAGTATCATGTTTGATTCATCACTTTGAGATGCCTTGCTATCAGTTGTGAAAACTCCATTATTGGCCTTGCTCCCCAGTAATATGAATTATTAATTTTTTGGAGAAAAAGGATAAATAGGTTCTAACATTTTAACTTTAACTTTTTAACTAGAAGACAAATAAATGCATATCTAATTTAACAACAATCCTACGAAATTAATATTAAGAAATTCTTAGAGAGCTAATAATTAAATTATCATTTGAAATAAAAAATTTATCATTTGAAATTGAAAAATATTATTATCCAAACAAAATAAAAGTGATCATTTATATAATGAGTTATCATTTATAATTTATTTACAATCACCATTAAGTACATTGGCTCTTAAGATGTTTTTCTAATTTAAAATAAAAAAACATCCCTCACTTTTTAAAACATGAAACATCTAAATCTCGCCGTCCAAAATATATAAGGACATATAGCTCCTTCTGATGCAGCTTAGGAGGAATTCAGTTGTCTCCTATTTTAGGAAGTGAGAAACGCTTTTATATTTTCAATTTGTTAGGGATTTATTTATCTTTGAATTATAAAATCAAGGATTTCTTTGCCATTTTTTTTATTAATTTTGCTTGTCTTTTATATTTCAAGTTACATAATTCCCCTTTAAAAAGTTTTCTTTATGTAAGACTAGTGAGGATCTAATAAAAAACAAATATAAATGAGTTGTTAAAAACTTTGTTCCAGTAAAAGTAAATAATTTTTTTTTAGGTTTTTCATAGTATCTCCTAATTCGACAAGTTAAAAATTAATCCATCGCATATTTAAGCTTTATTTAAGAATTTTCTATTGACCAATTAGTTGTTACTTACACAAGGTAAGATTCAAATTCTGATACTTACTTAAGTGGACTAATACGCTAATTATTAGATCAATTCAAATTGGTTAAAAATGAATAATTTAAGCTAGTTGAATAGTTGACCTAGGAATTAAGTAATTATGTATTTGGATATTTGATGTAATTTTTTTTTTATCAATCGGTCTAGGTATAATTTCAACATTTTCGTGTTCTTATCTATAGCAAATATTTAATTTGATTTTAATTTATTTATAAAAGGACAATACAACTTTTAATTGAACGAGATAACATGATTTTTTAATTTATTTTGTTGGGAGAAGGTGACTTTGTAAATAGATTAAAAAAAATCCATTAAATATTAACAAAAACTAATTTATTAACAATTTTATATGTATTATATCCGCATATATATTTTTTTTTTTAATAAAAGGTTGCTGTATTTCATTCGATTAAATTAAGAAAATGAATACATAAAATGATGGGTCCAACTTGGACAACAAAAAAACAACAAAGAGAATGGGAACTTCAGATAATCAAAACATCATATTGTAGAAAACTTATAAAGAAGAAGAGAGCACGTAAACGAAAAGAAAAGTTAATGATGATAATGTTGGTAGTATTCTTGGATCAAACTCACATCTGAAGAAAGAACCAGATTTGGAGTGCCAGCAATGTCTTCAAAATTCGAAGATTGCGGTGATTTCAAGGTTTCCAGAAAATTGTAGCAACTACACTAGCTCATCTTCTCCATTGGGTACTACCTTCGTGATCAATGACCTTGAAATCTTTTGGCTGTCTCAACATTGAATTCAAATCTGCTTCAATTTTAATGTTAGTGGCATAAAAAACTATGACAATTTCTTTCTCCTCGGCATTAGAATTAGTATTCTTCACAATAGTAGCAGACTGATGGCGGCCCCGAGACCAGTTCGGAATTCCTTAAAGAATTCAAAACGGAAAGTTCGTCGCAAATAGCTCCCAACCAATTTTACAAGAACCATGATCAAATTTAGTAAAGTGTCACAGGATGCAACCGGTTAAAAATACCGAGTACTAGACTCGGGTCGTTCTACCTAATAATTAAAAACAGAGGTTCGCTTTTGGTTGAGAAAAGTTCGGGGTTGCAATTGAGTTTTGAGAAGAGAGCAGAGAGACAAAATAAGATTGCAATATAATAAAGAGTGCTCGGCCATGGGTTGAAATACTGTGCGTCCCTATGATCACTGATGCATTATCTAAGACCAGTTTGGAAATTTTCAAGTTCAAAAACACAATTTCGTTGTAGTTAGTCCAAACTGATAATTGACAATGACCAAATTTAATTTAAGAATGTCACAATTCAAACAAAACCGAGAGTATTAAATCCCGGGTCGTTCTCCATAGGAATTGAACAACGAATTACTATTAGCTAGGAGTGAAAAGGTTGTTTGATGGAGTATACTAAAATAATGATTGTAAGAAATTAAATGAGAAAGTATGCCAAAGTGCTAAATTGCAAGTAATTAAATTCTAACTATAACTATATAATTAAAGACTAAATAACTAAACTACCAGCTAACAAATGCAATAATTTTAATAGAACTAAATCAACTAGCAATTAATTAAACTAAGGAATTACTAACAAGTAATTAAAGCAAGTAAGGGATGATTAATTCAACTTATAAGAGATCTTGGTTAGGATTGAGAGTGAAGTCACAATCCTTGTCTAAAATCCAAGGTGATATTCAAGAGTAACCAATTAGTTAACCTCTAAGAATTGAGGGATGTCAATTGGTCTTAATTAATCCCAATCACAAGTCCTAATCCACTTACTAATTGAGTTTAGTAAATGATTAGTGTCAGTGAAAACAAGATTAATTAAAGAGTCCTCAATCACCAATCAATTAACACAATTGTGACTCAAATAACTAAACATCTCAACCCAAACCAAGAATAAAAATATACTTCATAACTAGTTCAAACATTTCATCAAACACTTGGTGTGCACAAATATTAAACAACATAAATTGCAATAATGATAAACATCTACAATACACAATGCAAAATATGAACAACAACTTAAACTAATATAAATATGACATAAAAACAAACATTCATTAACATAATCAAGTCATACTCCAAAGTTTAACAACATTAGTTCAAGAACATAAAAGACGAGAAGAGTAATAACATGCAATAGTAAAATAATTAGACTGGAAATTCTCCTCATTAACGATAGAAACAAGAGTGAGTGAGATTGTGAAAATTAAAACCCTAAATTCTAGGAAAAAAAAACTAAAAAACTATGAACTAATGAGAGTGTATGAGAGTTGTTGTTGTAGTTTTTCACTGCAAGGACGGCTTCCTCTTTGCTAAGAAATTACTGTCCAACTTGAAATTCAGATGGATTATTCGAATCTTGGGACACATGTGCACCACTGCTAGAATCAATTTCCCTTCAACCAGGACTGGAAAGGCTATATGCATCCTTGCTGTGGTAGAACAGGACCGTTGTCATTGTCACTAGCTATCACCCTCTATGAACGCGAGCTCCTTATCATAATCGTCCGGTCTTAAATCCTCTCCAACATGAGGATTTGGATTTGCTGCCATTGCAACCGCAAGCTCCCCAAAAGAACAGGAGTCCCCTAAGTCGTTTCCTCCTTCCTTTGCTTCAACTTGCAGGTTAAAATCACATGACGGAGAGGCAACATGATGAATGTCTGTCTCACGTAGAATCCTAGAACAAGACGGTCCACTAATATTTACGGACTGTGGGTTTGGAGCATAACCGCCAGAGATTGTAAGCGGATCAGCCATCTCCACAAACAACTCTACTATTCAAACCTCTGGAATTGTCTTCGGTAATGAAACAATATTTGCAGATCGCCATTCCTTTCAACGGCGAAACAACCATATTTCACCCCTTGAGACACAATGAAAATCAGAATTTTATAATATATCTTGCTAAACTGTTTCATTCCATCCAGACCAGGCTTCTTAAGTATGCTACGTTGCAGATCCACTAATCTTGTTCTAGTTGTGATGAACACGTTCGTTGGACTCTTATCAGTGAATTTCATACCCTCTTTAGTTTGTACCTAATCATTCCGTCGTGGTGCACAAAAGCGAGAAAACTCTCATCACCCTCCATACTCTCTTTTCACTTCAACAAAATTATGTTAACCATTTCCTTTTTATACTACTTCAAATCTGCAACGTGTAAACATATATATAGGATCCGTGGCAGGGTGAAGCTTAACTTGAATCTGTGGTATCCTCCCATAAATTCTTCTAATTTCGAGGGAAAAAAAACAAGATCTGTAGTAGGCTATAGCAAATTCCATATAAGTTACCATTTCAGGACAATCTAATTATATATAGATGAATGGTGTAAATGAGTATTTTCTTTATGATGTTGGTGAATATTAGTAACTTGCCTTTTATTTAAATAAGTTTTTAAAGAATATCTATATGAAACTGTGAATATGAATAAAACATACTTATTTGTAATGAGTCTTTATTAAATAAGTGCTATACTCTCGGTTAATTAATAAATTTTATCTATTTATTTATTATATTTTATATGACTTTATTTATCTTATGCTTTAAGAATAATTTTATTTGCACACCAAAATCAGCCATCAAAATCAGCCACCATGTATTTTAGTATTTTTATACGTATACATATACAAACTTTATACAAATCACTAACTCATCTAATGTCTCACGCGCCAAGCCACTCTTCTCACTCTAGTAAGTGCACCCTTACATTCACACTCTAATCTAACCCACGATAAAAAAAAAACTCAAATCACTCATCACGTGGCATGTTGGATAATGGATTGTCTTTTCAATGCATCATGAATTATCGATCTCTCATCAATTCTCTTCCCTCTATTTTTGTCACAGTAAAAACTAGAATTTTAATAAACATTCTCTGTTTTTCTTGTCAAATTCATTATCTCTTTTTGTTATATTTTTTTTTATCCTTTTTTGAGGATAGGATTTTAATTTATTTTATCATACAATTTGGCTAAAATTAAAATGCAGGGCATACATATGAGGAGGAACAAATCATTATTAAAATTGATTCTAGTGCCACCATTGTTTTACCTTTAAAGTTCATTTATATTTTTTATGTTGTTTCTAAAAGATGAGTTTCTTTTTTTTCTTTTGTCTTTTTCATATTCTATTTTTTATTCACGATAATCTTTTAGGACTTAAAATTATATTATAAAATTCGTATATAATCAAACATACTCAAAGTTATAATCAAACTAAAAAATTCACTTCAAAGTTAAGACTCATATTCTAATTAGATTATAATCAAACATGTTGTAAATCATATTACAAAATTTGATTATAATCTAACACACCAAAAAGTAATAATCAAATTTAAGGATTCAAATTAAAGTTCAAATTCATGTTACAATTAAATTATAATCAAACACATTCTAAATTATATTGTAAAACCGGACTATAATCAAACATTATCAAAGTAATAATCAAACTTAAGAATCCAAATCAAGATTCAAACTCATGTCATAATTAGATTATAATCAAACATACTTTAAATTAGAATTCTAACATTAAAATTTATAATCAAATAAACTCAATTTGAAGTTAAAAAATAAAATTATAAACCAACATCCTTTAAATCAAATTTAAAAAATAAGACATTAATCAAATGTACTCAATATTATAATCAAACTCAAAAATCTAAACAAAGTTAAAAAATCATACGATAATCAAACACGCTTTAAATCGTAATTAAAATCTAGTTATAATCAAACTCAAAATTCAAATCAAAATTCCAAAATTATAATCAAACACTTCAAATCATACTTCAAAATTCAGCTTGAAACATTCTCAAAATTATAATCAAACTCAATATTCCTTATTTAAATTAAAAAACTATATTATAATCAAACTTAGTTTAAGTTATGCTTCAAAATGTGGTTGCAATCAAACACACTGAAGGTTATAATCAAATTCAATAGGTAGTAAAATACTAACTTATTTCCTTATAATATAGACTCGTTACTGAAAAATAAAAAATAAAAAAATAGTTTAGACTAATATTTTCAACTTAATTATAAATAGTAACATATTTAGTTATTTACTTGATTTAACTTGAACCATTATAATTATGAGTTTTAATTTTTAATTGCTTTAATAAAAAAGGATAAAAAGCTATAAGCCTATAATAATTATATTAGTCTTGGAATTTTGTTGGCTTCAATTCTTTTCTATTTAATAGAAATGTGAAAATTGAAGTCAGTAATAATTGGAGAATTAAAGAAAGATAGATATTGATTCATGGAGAAGGTGGATAGAACTTTAATTGGGAACAGTAAAAAGTAGAAATAGGAGCGGATGATCAAGATGGAGCGCGTGAGTTTGCGTGAAGGTATGATTAGTTTTTTAGTTTTTAAATTTTTAAATTTGTATACGGTATAAAATACGGTGGCTGAAAATAGTGGCTGATTTTGGTGTACACCTAGAATAACTTATGTTTTAAAGATACATACATGTTAAAATTATAAAGGATAAAGTATGATTTATATCTTGAATATTCGCGAAAAATTTCAAAAATACTACTAACGTTTAGTTTGATTCAATTTTATTCTCAACGTTTTTGATCGATTTTAATTTTACCCCTAATTGATGACAAATTGAAAATAGGGCAAGTTACCCATATAAACCAAATCACTCCCAATATTTTCAAATTACTCCAAAACCAAATAAATGATCAGATTGCACCGTTTCCATATTCTACAGAATCTGTGGGACCCCACCACGGATTCAAACTTGTGTTTAAAAATTTATAGGGGATTTGTTGTACCATGCCACGGATTCAGGGTTAAATTTTTTTATTTATAAATGTTAGTTTTTTTTTTTTGTTTTAGGGTTTACTAAAACTGGTGCAGATAAATGCTGCTCGTTGTATCATTAATAGTTGTTGAGAGCGATAAAAAAATATAAAAGACGTCTGTAAGAATATAATTATGTACATAAATACATCAACAACAAATGTCTGGAAGTTCCGATATACATAAAGTAGTTCGCAAAAATAAAGTACATAAATAATGTAAGTAATCTACATATGGCCTCCAGTGCCGCAGCCTCGACGACGTGGAGCTCTGCGGGCCTGCCCACGTGCTGTTGGCTCGTCGGGGTGCTCAGCTTGTGCAGGTGACGCTGTAGGAGTCGGCAGACCGGCAGGCTCCATGAACAGTACCTCCCAGGATCCACCTGACACGTGTGTTGCTGATGGAGGAGTCCCACCAAGAGCCATGAACACATGCGATGGACCGGACACAAGCTCATTCAGGTCCAGATAAACCTGAGAACCATCGAACTGCGTGTCCGGCCTGTAACCACCGTCACCCTCGAGCAATATGTCGCTAATCATCTGCTGAAATCCTAGGCTAGATAGCCCGTCCAGGAACGCCAGCTGCGACGGGGAGCTCAAACTCGATGGGATCGCGGTCCCCTGGGTCTGAGGGGTGGATGGGAGGTCAGCCTATGTGCTCGTCCCCGCGGCCTCTACCGCCTGACTGGTGCTGGAACCACCCTAAGTCTGCTGGGTAGGCGTCGTGTCAACCCCTTCCACGCGGCCTCTACCGCCTCTGCCCGCCCCTCTCTGATGTCCACAGCCCTCGGGTATGCGCCTAATCTTCTGAGTCGGTCGCTCGGCCGACACATCCTCAGCCATCATTTCGTCCAACCATTGCCCGTCCCGAGCGGTGGTCCGTTGCGACAAAATCTTATGTCACAATCCGTCAAGTGCACTTGATCAAGTAATACCACTTGAGAGTGGGTATCGTTCCCTCGAGGAAAGGTGGATCAAGCAATATTCTTAATCAATTCCCTTAAGTAGATCCAAATGACTAATCAAAAGATTAATATGAAACTAAAGAAAGAAGCAATAAAGAATCATGCAACAACAAGAAAACATGTCAAGAAACTCAATCTTTATTATCAGTTTATTACTAGTCAACAAGAACAATTATCAAGAAAGGGGATAATGCAAATGTAAAGAAGCAAGATCAAGGAATTGAAGATATTTATCACTAATTTCATAAACCAAATTTCACCATTCAATTTCTGCAATTATTATCAAATCAAAATGAGCCCTAATATAACTAAATCCTAATATGTTAGTGATCTAGTTTCATCTTTATCCTAATTAATCATCAATCTCTTGACTAATTAAACAAGAGAAGAGATAATACACACATCATAATTCAAATAAACAACAATCAACAAGATTTAATGGAAAGAATTAACATGTCACGTATTCAATCTCATACAACCCTATTAGATTATTAAAGATTCAAATGCACATCAAATTATATGCTCATCTCTAAGTCACATGAAGAAATATGGAATGATTTTTGATTATGTTTGAATGCCTATTTTCTCAAATGCAATAATTCAAAACAAGAAAGATCTAATTATTTCTCAATAAATCAAATCTTTAAAGAAATCATGACAAAGAATCAAACAAGAAACGAATCAATCTTTTATGTGATGAAAATACAGATTCATATAAGTGCACACTCATTCAATTCATCATCTCTAATGCAAAGAACAAATGTGAAAGATGCTTCTTGAACCAATTTATGATATCAATGTTAGTGCACAACCAGATTTTATGTCACTTATCCAATTAAACATCAACAACAATATTCATAAACCATTTAATAACATGTTTAATCTCATTAACAGGTTTAGAAATTAAACCAAGGTAAGAACCAATTATACCTCTCGGTTAACTTGATTCTTGAATTGATGAACAAGAAGAATCCTTTGAATTTGATGAAGAACTTGCAGATTTTGCATAGAATGTGTGGTTAATCCATTAGCTTGGTGATGAATAGAGCTCCTCCTCCTCCTCAATCTCTATGGTGTTTAGCCACTCATGATTATGAATGACTCAAATATAGTGATGAAGATGGATCTTGGATTCATAAAACTATGAATCTTGGAAGGATGAATGCTATGAATGTGAATCTTGAATGTATGAACATTCAAAGATTCAAAGAGAGAGAGAGAAAGAGAGTGAAAGCTAAGAGAGAGAGATTAAAACTGAATTGCCTCTTAATTGATTGATTGAAAATGTATTACAACTAATCTATATCTAAGTGGAACTAAAATTGATCTAAGAAAAGTGATCAAGTCTAAGTGTAATGTCGTGTTCCACCTATTTATAGATTTTAGATCACCTAAAGGACTTACAAATTCATCTAGAATGAAATTACAAATGAAATTAAGATGAAATTACAAATAAATAACCAAACAACATTAATATAGCCTAAAAACTAAATTCTGGCGCCTGGGCATTGAACTGGGCGCCCAGGCGCTGATTTTGGCAAAGGCTGATGCTGAACTTGGCTCTTGGTGCTGAGTATAGGCGCCTAGGCGCCAGTCTGGCTAGCCCTGGAGTGCTGTTGGGCGCCTAGGTGCTAGAACAGGGGATCAGACTTGGTGCTTGGGCGCTGGAGCTGGTTGCTTGTGCATGGAGATGCTGCTTGGGCGCCTAGGCGCTAATCTGAGTGCTGTTTGGGCGCCTAGGCGCCAGAATGTTGCCAGTGTGGTGCTGAGCTTGCTGCATGGGCGCCTAGGCACTGGGATGGGCGCCTAGGCCTCCAGTTCTGCCTCCATGTCCATCTTTTGATGCTCGTTTAGCTAATTTCACTGAAATTAACCAACAAAATACTAAAAGTACCATATTTATTCAATAATAAACAATTTACAAGTATTTTTACTAATTTATAAATTTATTAAACAAATAAACAAGTAAGTTAAGGAATTGAGTATGATTTTAGTTAAAGAAATCATTAAAGATGCTAATGCATCATCGTCCCAACCATCATCCTCCTCCCAGGTCATCTGTTATCCGGCACATGAGGCACGTCAGGTCGCTCTGGATGTGGAGCTGACTGTCTCTATGTGGCCTCGACCGGGATCTCGTCAGGTGGCAAACGATGGAAAGGCCCAGCCGGGACAAGGTACCTCCTAGTGGCGAGGATCCACCACTGAATGAAGTCTGCCGTGGGGTTGGGATTAGCAGACTGTGCAACGTCAAACAGGTGCGCAAACCTGGATGCCCACAAACCATAAGTTAAACTAAACCACAAACAACAAATCAAAGTAAACAACAAACCATAAATTAAACCATACCTGGTTGCTCAGAAACCATGCCAGCGCTGATACATCTGCGGAAACCACTAGTCACTTCCCCGTCCGTCCTTCGCATGCATGAAGTCGATGTTGAGGGGCGCGTGAGGACGATTCTGAACCCCTCCAAACTGCGGGATCACCTGGTCCACCTGGTACCATTCAATGGTCCCGAAGTATATAAATGGGATGATCGAGCACCAGAGGGCCCTGTGATCCTCCTGCAGAATGGATCTATCGACCACGACCTCTACCGCCTGAGTCCGATATAGGAGACAGACAAACTGCAACATGGAAAGGATGTATAAGGCAACAACATTGCATGAATATTTTATAACTAAAACAATATAAGGAAAATGATACTAATTCCAACTCACCACGCGGAAGGGCATCAAATCAAGCTGCCTCCTGTGAGTCTGCAATCGGGGCCCCTTCTCGTCGGATGTGGGGAGATACCTCCCCCCCACCTAATAATAACATAAAATTATCAACTCACCAAGCAGCATAAAATAATAAAGAAATAAAATCACATAATGAAACAAAGAAATTGCTTTACCTGGAGGCCAATGGTCACTCGAAAGTGTCGAAACTGTAAGGCATAAGGATCGGAAACCGCCAGAAAATCCAGCTCTGTAGCAGATCCAACGGCCCTGCCACCTAGACGACATTCCTGTTGGCTGCTCGGCACGGACTCCTGTACAGCCAGGCAAGGACTGCAGAACCCCAGGTGTATTGACCTAGCTCGTCGATGCGCTCGAGAAAAGGGAGCTAGCGAACGTGAACCCGAGCTGCAGTCTTGTCCCCCGAAAAGAGAAGTCGACAGCAGCATCCAGATGTACGCTCTGGCATGCCTGATGGCAAACTCGTCGCTAGCATCATCCAGGAGCTCTCCGAACCTACTCTTCAACCATGAGAACGTCATGGTGCAGGTATCCCGATCGTTCTCCTTTGGCAGCTTCCCGAACATCTCCTGGAACTAATCCCATTAGGGTCTCCCTGTACCCTCTAGCATCTAGTTCTCGAAGTCCCAAAGGCAACCACTGACAGGCTCGCCGTCGATGGGGAGACCCGGCTAGTATGCGACATCCTCGAGGGTGACAGTGCACTCGCCCCACGGCATGTGGAACGAATGGGTCTATGGTCGCCACCTCTCTATGAAGGCGCTGATAAGCGACTCGTCAACCTTGAACCAATAATTGGTCAGTCGTGCAACCGGGAGCCGGCCGGCCCGCTGCACATACGGCACGTCGCGTGAATGTAGGTCCATCGCAATCTGCCGACGGGCACTGACGATGAACCTATCACGCTGCATTGAATAGGAACAAGTATTAAATGATGCTTAAAAAAACAGTTCTTAACGATCATTAAACCCTAAACTGAAAAACATAAATGAAACTAACTGATAATCTCCATTCTGATGGGTTATTTCATAGCATTAATTGACTAATTATCGACCTCTCACCACTTAATACTAGCAAAATAGGTTCGATTGCACTTAGTAGTTCCTTAGGGTTGTAATTGTAATTATCTGCTATTTCGGCCAATATTTACTATGTTTTGAACTGTTTCCCATTCCGCACGATGCCTTGATGTGTGCGTTCATGTGTTTTTTAGAGATTAACAGGCAAAGTTCGGAGCGAAAGTGGCCGAAAAGAGCAAAATGAACGAAAAGATCGCAACAAAACCTAGAAGGCCATTTCTGGACCCCATGCGTATGCACCCCTGCCTTGGGCGGCAAAGTCCATTTGGTAGAACTGACCCTCGGGTGTACGAATATGAAGCTTCCATGCGTACGCATTAAGGGGTTTCAGCATCTATAAATAGAGGACTGTGACACCTTTTTCTAAACGTCCGACACGCCTGCGAGGGATAAGACTTTTAAATCCAACGACAAAAGCCACCGCCCTGAGCGGACGCGTCACGTTTTTGGCACCGTTGCTGGGGAAGCGGAAATATTGTTTATTTTTTATAGTCTGTGAATACTGTACATATGATAGTCGTTTAATTTTCTTTCATACTTTAGTTTTTCTTTTTATTATGGATTGTTATTTGAATGCTAAGGTCGCATTCGGATCCTGGCTCGCTGTTGTTTGAACCTGAAATTGAACGAACCTTACGCCGAACAAGGCAAGCCAGGCGCCGAGCTGAACTTGCGAGAGTGGCATTAGATAACAATCCTTTTTATTTTTTCGGATCTAGTTCCGACTCTGATACACAATCTAGTTCTTCTGTTTCAGGTACCCCTACCATGGCAGAACGACTAACTCTTAAGCAGTTGGGTGGTGCTAGCACAACATTTGACAACCAGCCCAACAGATTTCCTAAACTCAACACCAACTTTGAACTCAAGTCCAGATTGATAAACCTTTTGCCAAAATTCTGTGGCAGACCGGGTGAAGACCCTACTAAGCACATCAAGGACTTTGAGGTTATCTGTGCTACCACTAGATGGACCGGTGGCTAAGTTGGCTAAGTTAAGTGAGATGCTGCAAATAACTACCAACCAGCCAACTCAAGCCCAACCGCTTACCTCAAGTCCACTTCCATCACAGCCCCTCCAAAATCCAAAAGGCGGCATAAACGTTTTTCGAAACAAGAAGAAGAAAGGAAGGGATGCAGATGAGAGTGAAAAAGAGAGTGTTAATCTCTGGAACGATCTCCTGGCATAGTTGGCAGACTTTGATGACGAGGAAAGCGAAGAAAGTGAAAACGAATCTGGCAAAGAACATAGTGACGAGTCTGAAGACGACGAGGTCGAAAGTGAAGAGGAATCTGATGAAGAGGATGATGACGAATCCGACGAAGAGGGGGAAGGTGAAGATTGGCTATATGATTTGTTGGTTGAACTACATGAAGCTCAGAAGAGGGAAAAAGAGGGTAGCGATAGTAAAAAAGAAGAAGAGTCCGACGAAGAAAACGAAGTCAAGAACGTCGAGGTCGATGATCAGCATGATAAAGGAAAGACCTTCTTCATAGCTACCCTCTTCAACAACAAAAGAGTTAAGGAAGAGATCCCTGCCAAATGTTAAGATCCTGACCCATGCCTCGTAACATGTAGGATTAAGCATGCAATAGTACATGAATGCTTGTGTGACCCTGGAGCCTGTAGTAGTGTAATGCCATACTAACTTTACAAGTTTTTGGGGCTAGGACCACTCAAGAAAACAGAAAAGATCTTTACCAATGTGGACGCCAGCGTCATATCCATGGTAGGGATCGCAGAAGACGTGCTGGTCAGGATAGGAGGATTGACAACCCCTGCGAACTTCCATGTAATTAAACCAGGACAAAAAGATAAAGGGGGTACACCGCAAGTGCTCTTGGGAAGACCATTTCTGAAATCAGGAGGATTCAAGCTGAACTATCACGATGAAATCTTTACCTTTGAGGCGGGAAATGCAATGGAAATATTCCACTTCACGATGCATCCGGAACCTGAAAAAGGCTTCCATCAGCTACAATATGATAGGAAAAAGAAACCTCCAAGAAAGAAGCGAAAAGCAGTAAAAAGAAAGAAGAAGTGCGAAGAAGAAAAAAATCTTAAGAAAGATTTGCTGCTTAAAACTCAGGCAATCGAAGGAAGGAAAGAAAAGAAAAAAAGACGCTGTCAACCATGGAAAAGAGAAAGGGATAAGCATGGAAAAAGAACCTGACTTCAGGAAAAGGTTCAACATGAAGAAGCTGGAAGGAAGAAAGAAAAAGAAGAGTCGGAAGAAGAAAAGGAAGGGTAAAGCTGAGGCCGAAACTGATAAAGCAAGAATCAAATGCTCAAGCCTCAGTAAGCTGTTCGGAAAGCTCAAGGGACTGAAAAGACTTCTTCACCAAAAGAAGGAAGCTAATAATCACTTGGTGAGGAACAACTCTAAGTGGAAGTGATGACAGCTAACACCTATGCGTCCAACTTAAGGACGTTAAACAAAAGTTTTAGGTGGGAGACAACCCACCATGGTAACATCTTTCTAACCTTAATCCTTGTCTAATTATTTCACATTTGCTTGATTAATTGTGATAACTGTCAAAGCACGAATTAGACTGGTTTAGGGTTTGTACATATTCAAAAAAAAAAAAAGGTGTGATGCGTACGCACCACCACACCCCTATGTGCATGCACCCATACTCTCGAAGCAGGGAATGCACAATGTCACGTTGATGCATACGCATTCATTGTATGCGTACGCATTGCATAGCTGACGAGAAAAGAGAGGGGTCCCTAAAAGGACCCCATTTGCACTCACTTTCACACACTCACTCTCACAACTTTCCTTTTCTTTCTTCATTCTCCCATTTCAAGTAAGATCTTTTCCTTTCTCTCTTCATTAAATGCTTCCCTTCTCATGCTTCCAATCATTGTTTTCTTCTAATTATTCTTCAATTTGATGATGCCATTTGATGATTCTTGTCTAGTAGTAGTAGTAAGTAGTTATTAATTTCACATAAATTAGTATTAGTGCTTAGTAGATATTAGTGGTAATTAGTAGATAATAAATGCTTAGTTTTTGATTAGGTAGAAGTAGGTTAGTGATCAAATGACCTCTTGTCTGCTGATATGCTTATTTCCATGACATTTGAAAATAATAAATGCTAGAAATACCATGCGCTTTAATTTTATATGATGAGATACATGATTGATCAACATGTGTTCTTGCATAAGGATATATCCTTTAGGTACAACTAGCATCTTTTATAAATTTTAGACAACACTCTTGAAATTAATTTATAATATGCACTTTGAATGTGGTGGTTGCTACATGGATGCATACATGAACACTTTATTCAAGTTGCATAGTAAGAAAAAATCTATAAAAGAACCTTATTATCTTGGAATGCCTCGTGATTACATTTATTACAGATGGCACATACAAGGTCTGACTCTCTGGACAAGGCAAAGGCGAAGTTGTATCGACTCCCAACGCGAGTCTCACCTAGACTTGCAGCATTACGGTCGAACAACGCTGTGCAACTACAAACTCAAACACCAGATGTTCCAGCAAAAGAATCGGTCACAACAATTCTCCCGCCCAAGAAACGTCAAAACTATAGGATGACGGGGGAAGGCTCCTCCAGAAAGGACATGAAGGCCCCGTGTAGGCGATCTCGCCGAATCGTGGCACTGTATAGTGTCACCAAACCAGTGTTAGAAGAAAAGGTGGTAATCCAAATCAGCGATGACTCTGTGCAGCAAGAGGACACCAACCTGGAGCAAAATGAAGCATTGCCGCATGCGGAAGATGGAGGCGGAGAGGACCTCCCTAAAAATGATGTATACGATGCACTTTGTGCAATGCTAGATGCCGAGTCAGGGAATGAAGCTGAAGATATCCCTGGTCGATGGGACCTCGACAGCGTCCTCGACAACTGGGGCAGAGTTGAGCCAGATGCAGGCCCTGCAGGGCCTAATCAGGGACCTCCTCCGGCAGCAAATTAGACATAGCACCACTCTCCACTTACACAGAGGACCATGCAATTTTCAAGTGTGGGGAGGTGGGTACTATGGTAGCAGACGGCACAGAAATAAAAAGGGGTCATCATTTTCCAACTCTTTGACGTATACTATCTGATCTTAAACTATTCCTTAGGTGTTTTGTATATATCTGTTTAACTGTTTACCTGTCGTGACTTTCTTGACTGTGAATGCTTATATTATGCTATATATTAGGTTTTCTTAAACTATTGCTTTTCTTTTTTGGGACCCACCCGAAAATTTTTGAAAAATGCTTAAACTGAAATTAATTTTCACACTCACAACAATCATCCAATCATAGATGAAAGGAAAAGAACACACAAACCAAGTGAGTTTTGAGCCTAATTGAAGTGGTCATTTTCACCACTTATTTTCCTTCATGTGTGTTATTTCCTTTCCTATGACTGTGATTTTTGCCTTGCCTGATTCTCCATGACTGTTGCTGTTTATATTTTGTGTATTCATATGATTCAAAGCTTTCTTTGTTTCAGCCCATTAACCAAATAAAGCCTTACCATGTACATTTATCCTTTGCACCCGAACTGTATCCCTTTTGTTCTTATAATAGCACAACATCAAGCCTCAAAAAGTGAAAAACAGTGCACAACTGATGCGTGTGCATCTTGGGTTATTTTTAGCTTCAATTCCTCTTTAATTATGTGATTATTCTTGTGATTTATACTCTCAATTTGTCAATAAAACAAACTTGATGTTCTTTGAGTTTTGTTTATGTTTATAGAGTGTTTCACAAAGGATTTTAGGTGATTAAAGATCAAACAAAGAGGATTGAAGAGAGGAGAATGGAGCAGAGAAGAAGAAGAGAATTTTGGCTAAGTGTTGAAGCCCACGTATAACGTGGAGAGCCCACGTCATACATGGGAATTAAATCTCAAAGGCAAGAATGGACAGAGAGTGGATGTAATACGTCAGGAACTCACGTCATACGTGAGAGATAAATGAAAGATTGCAAGATTTGACAGAGAGCCCACGTTATACGTGGGACTCTCACGTCATACGTTAGCAATTAGTACAAAGAAGCAGAATTTGGCAGAGAGTACACGTTATACGTGACTCTCCCCACGTCATACGTGATATTTGGAAACAAGGAAGCAATTGGAGGCAGAG
>JASCZI010151187.1:0-12531 GCA_036250425.1 Stylosanthes scabra
TATATATATATATATATATATATATATATATATATATATATATATATATATATATATATATATATAATAGTTGTCCATTATCATACTTTTCAAATATTATTTTTTTACATTTAAAGTATAACTTTCACTTTCATATGATGAGATAGGGTCATCATGCAAGCCCTAATGAGGGGGCCGGGCATTATGTGATGAGTTCATATTTTGGGTAAGAAAATTAAAGTTTTAAGCTTATTAAATTATCCTAAAATTATCAATAAATTTAGCTAATCAAGTGTTTTATCAACCAAGTGGCTAACCAAGTAATTAACATCACACACTCTTTCTCCTTAATATAACGTCAACCAAATGCTTTAACTAAGCAAATAACCAAACAAATCTGTTTCTTTCTGTTTTTCATCTTCTTAGCTTGATTTGCGAGATTCATCGTCGTTTTCGTCTTTCTCTATTGTTAGATTTCGTTCTGCAACTTTCATCGTTGTTTTCTTCTTCGTTTTCTGTTGTTAGAAGAAGAAGATGATGATGCAGATGCAGACGTGGAAGAAGGAAGGAAAGAAAAACAAAAGAAGAAGAAGTAAAAGATTCAGATACAGATTTGGAAGAAGGAATAAGAAGAAGAAGATGGAGTACATTTGAGTGGTAACTTCCAATAATCCGTTTCTATTTTAATTCAAAATCCATTTCTGCGCATTATTACTTTCTGTTTCTGCACAATGTTGCTTTCTATTTCTACGAATTATTGCTTCATATTTCTGTACAGGAACAACAACAACAACAATGTAAAACAAAGAAGAAGAAGAAGAAGAAGAAGAAGAAGATGATGATGATGATGATGATGATGCAGACATGGAAGAAGGAAGGAAGGAAAGAAAAAGAAGAAGAAGAATAAGTAGAGGAAAATGCAGATGCAGACTTGGATGAAGGAAAGAAGAAGAAGATTTTATTTCTGCGCATTATTGCTTTCTGTTTCTGCACATTATTGCTTTATGTTTCTGCACAATGTTGCTTTCTATTTCTGCGCATTATTGCTTTCTGTTTCTGCGCATTATTGCTTTCTGTTTTTGTACAATGTTGTTTTGCTTTCTATTTCTGCGCATTATTGCTTTTTGTTTCTGCGCAATGTTGCTTTCTATTTCTGTGTATTATTGCTTCATATCTCTGTACAGCAACAACAACAACATCAATATAAAACAGAGAAGAAGAAGAAGAAGAAGAAGAAGAAGAAGGAAGAGGATGAAAAAGACAACGTCGACGAAAGAGGACGAGGAGGAATTGAATGTTCGTGAATTTAAAGAGTGGTGATGAGAGTGGGAGAGTGATTAGTTACGTTTCAGAAAATAACGTAACCTAGCATGTATAAACACGCATTTTTGGATGAAAGTGATTATGTTATTTGTAAATTATTTGATTAATTACTTGTTTTGATAAATCACTAGTTCAAATAGCAAGAGGGTATATTATGCTGAAATTGCTTTGCTAAAATAATGTTGTTAATTGAGTATTGTAAATAAGAGTTTGGTTTGTTCAACACTAAAACATTAAGGGTTGTCTTTTTATTATGAGAAAAAAAAGGGGGGTTTTGCTAACATAACTTACGTAGATTCTTTTTATTCTCATCAAATATATAAAATTATAGGAAATGGATCCTATATAATCGAAAATTTAATGTTAATGTATTTTTTTTTAATCTTAATTAATTTTAATTTTTAATTTATATATATATAAAATTAAAATTAACGGTTAAAAACACAAAAATTGAATTATTGATTATATACCCCATCCACTTCCAAAACTATAATAATAGTTCTATGAATTTCAGTATTAGATACGAGACATATCTTTTTATGAGCAATGCTAGGTGTATATTAAAATTAGTCACCAAATCAGTTATTAATGTATAATATACATTGAAATACTAAATATACATTAAAAATGAATTAAACTACACATGTAATTTATATTTTAATTTATATTATACATTAATAATTAATTTAATAGCTGATTTTAATGTGCAAATAAAATTATTTTTTTATAGGCGTATTTTATTATAAAGTGCTAAAAATCGTTCTTTGTTGACGTTAATAGATCTTGTCGTGTACTATACATTATTATTATTATTTATTATTTTATTTTTTTATGAACTGGGTGTCGTGTACTATATACACATAACAGAACATTTCATGCATTCATATTTTCTTTGTTTCAGTAATTGCATTGATTGCCACATATATAATCGCGTTCTAGAATTGTTCTTTTCTTTTGAATAATAATATAGAACGTGTTTTAGTGGACGCCTTCTTTGAGCTTCCATTTGTTAATTATAAAATATACTTTTTAATATGCATCCCTTTTCTCATCAACTTTAATCCCTCCTCAACGAGGGTCTGAAAATAAATAATTGCTTGCCATTACATTCTAATCTACCATATTGCTTGGTAACTAAAATCTCTTTTCGTTGGTCAATTGATGCATCAACCCTAACGGCTATGACATAGACTTTTCATGAAAACTACGACTATTAGCTACTTTAATTTTGCTAAAGTGCTAAACTATACATATAATAATTTATTTAGAAAAAAATCGATAATCATAGTTTTTTAGTCATACCAGAGACGGATTAAAAGGGGCAGCATAGCAGGCCCCAGATTTTGAAAATATTTTTAATAAGTATATACATATATAAAATTTATTATATATATAATTTTATTTGTATATGAGATAACATCGTATTGATAACTAAATTATTAAATATACTTAATTTTTAGCATAACATAATTAAAATTTTAGTTTAAATATTATCTATTTATATCAATACATTCATTATTTATTTATATTTATAATTTATAATAAATCTTATTACTTTAAACACATAAAATTATAAAAATACATGTTTATTAAATATATAAAAATGCATTATTTTTTTTATGTTGTATTCAAATTGTAATATTTTTTATTTTATTTAAAATTTAACAAATGATAAATATTTTTATGTAAAATTATTAATTATCTTTTAAATTGAGACATGAATCGAATTCAATTTTTATTAGCTAAAATTATTGCTATTTTCGGCTCTCACATAGTTAACTTTCTGAATCCGCCCCTAATTATATAGCTAATTATAACATTTCTATTTTAACTTTTATTTTTATTTATAAATTAATATTAAATTAAGTATATTATATTAAATATTATAAATATATAATTACGAATATTATTTATATAAAATTATATATTAAATTAAATATAATAACTTTTAATTATGTTATCTATTATTACATACTCTTTTATTTAAGTGTTACTGCCTATATGAGTAGATTAATGACACCAAAAATCAACAATAATGTATCTTCTCAACAAACACACACGGAAAAGTATCAATCGAATTAAAGTACTAATTAATTAATATATAAATATATATTATTATTAGTCAGTTCATATATAAGACTAATTATGATACATCCATTGCTCTATCTAATGACTATACATATTTATGAGACATTGATATGAAGTGCATTCAATTTAAAAGGTAACAAAGCACACGTGTCGTCTCCAAATCCTCCAGCATATCCAAATCATTGTCTGAATTCTATTATTAAACGAATTATTATATATAGACATACAAAAAAAAACTAATTATATATAAAATCGTTTATGTATTTTTATTAAGATCAATATCCTCTAAAGTAAATGACACTTTAATCAATTTTAAATAATAAAAATAATTAAATTATTAATTTAACAATTTACAAAACTTCTCATTTTAGAGGATTTTTTTATTTAATAGTAATAATTTTTAAGAAAAATAATTCATGACATAATATGATTTATGATACTAAAATAAAATTTAGGTATATTTTTAAAATTATAAAAGCGTAATAAACATCAAACTCTACATTTTTCGCTCGTTAAAATTTTGATACTACCTAATGCTACCCTAGTTAAACTAATAATAAGTAAAGGAGGCAAATTGGTTTAAGCTCTTGATAAGTTTAATTCGTAAATTCATGCATGATCAACTTAAGTTAATATTATAACTTGATTATTTGGGTTACTTATTATAATATAATGTAATATATTTACTTTTAAAATAAGGGAGTAATCACAAATAATTTAAGTAATTACACAATACTTCTCATCTAATTTTTTTTCACAATATGGTTCACATAATGCAGATTATTACCTTACTTTCTCCGCTCAAATATTGTCTTTTAATTTCCGTCCATTGCCTAAATATATAATTTTTTTTTTGAAATTGCCTACATATATAATTAATTACATAACTGATGAAGAATAAACATCTCTTGTCCAAATTAAACCTCAAACTCCACTTAATAATAACAGAAATATTTTGTATATTTTTTATATATTTTTTATTTTTTATTAAAAATAATGATTTTTTGTTGACTATTAAAAATGATTAATAGTAAAAGTTTAAAATATTATTTTTATAGTATTAAAAAAATATAAAAGACAATGATATAAATATTATTTCTCCTATAATAATTTGTGGACGTCCCTATGAATGTACGAATGATATCATTATTTGATAAAAGTGACACACAGCTAGCAAGCACAAGAAGAAAACGAACGTTGTGATACTATAGCATGCAATAATAATGTTCATAATTAACTTATTGAATAAATTCTCTTTAAAAGAATTATTACTCCATACATTATTATTATTATTATTATTATTATTATTATTATTATTATTATTATTATATCTCACGTGAAATCACTTTTTTTAACTCTTAAATTAATAAAAAAAATATATAAACAATAATATCTCAAATATGCTATCTTACACAATAGTCTCTTTTTCGATTAGACTGATTTTTTTTACATAGGTTTTTTTTTAGTTAAATAATGTTTGAACTTTAACAATTTTATTTATAAAAGTTTCAATAACATGTTATAAAATTACTTTTTTTTTTTAACTTATACCAATCAAAATATAACAATAAAGTAAACTACAGGAGAAAACATGAATATGTTATGATGGTTGAGGATGTGTTATGTGATTTTTATTTATTTTATTTATTTTATAATGTTTTTAGCGTTAATAGTTATATTTCTGGTAGAAAACCTTCTTATTCCTATTTTAGATTTTTTTGGGATAAAAAATTATAAAAAAAATATTATATCTCTTATGATATAAATTAATAATACTCTTGAAAGGTGAATCAATAAATGATCCATGAAAATTGAGATGAGTAGATGAGAGATGGGTGAGGTAAGCATGTTAGATAGTTAGATGATTAGGATGAATAGAAATGTATACGTGTTGGTTTATAATAGCGCCGACAATCACTATCAAAGTGTAGTTGTTTGTGGTCATACCACACAAGCAGATACTCTCACTCATGTCGTCTTCTTCGCCCACCCTACTTAATTGGGATACCCTCCCTTTTCACTCTCATTACTCATTACTAAATAGTAATAGTAGTTGTTTCGGATAAGAAATAAATATTTATTTAATCATTTTAATTTTTAGAATGACAAAGGCTTTAAAAAAACAAAATAAGAGAAGATATATAATAAACTATCATGCCACACCTATAGAAGGTTTAAGTATTTATAAATCAATGTTTTTTTTTAAAAAATAAATAAATATGAATCCAAAGATATAAAAAGATACATTAGTGTGAAAAAATCTATCTTTTGTGCTTCAACTATAAAATTCACTTTTTGGGTTTAATTTTCACCGAAGGAAAATTGGAAGTATGCCCACGTCCAAATGTTGGCCATAATATATATAGTTCCTTCATATGTGAGGATTGGACAAAGGAAGCTTTATTTCCCTTTCAAGTTTCAACTCAATTCAAAATGATTTGACCAGTTTCTGATTCCTGTCTCTTTGTTGGGACTTCATTTCCAGCGGCATTTCTATTTCAAGTATCCTTGTTGCACATCAAACCATATTTATTGTTAGAAATAAGAGAGCAATATGAAAAGAGTGTTTTGTGTATTTTGAATAGTAAAATATACAATGTATAAAGAATTATTTATAGGTGTTAGAGGAATCAAAGTAATAAAGACGTAATATCACAAATGATTCTAACTGATCCTAATTCACTCCTAATTATACTTTAACATAAATATAGAATATGCTAACTAATGCTAATTGATTCTAATTCCTAATTATACTCTAACATCCCCCCTCAAACTCAAGTGAGAGCTAAAGATACCATCTTGAGTTTGGATACAAGAGTCTGAAATCGAGTAGGATGATGAGCCTTTGTGAAGATATCAGCAGTCTGATTCAAAGTCCCAACAGTTATGAGACGAACAACATCAATAAGGAGACGTTGCCTAACAAAGTGACAATCAATCTCAATATGTTTGGTGTGTTCCTGAAAAACATCATTATGGGCAATCTGAATAGCACTGCGGTTGTCACAAAAAATATCAGTCGGGGAAGACTGAGGAGCACCTAAGTGTTCAAGAAGCCAACAAATGGAGACAACCTTGGCAGTGGTGTCTGCGAGAGCACGAAATTCAGCTTCGGTACTCGAGCGCGCACTGAAAGTTTGCTTCTTAGCTCGCTAGGAGATGAGAGAGTCACCAAGAAACAAACAATAGCCAGTAGTAGAACGACGATCAGTAGGATCGCCAGCCCAATCAGTATCAGAATATGCTTGTAGGAGTAAAGACGAGTGAGCAGAAAAGTGAAGACCATGAAACAAGGTGCCCTTGATGTAGCGCAGAACACAAAGAACTGCTGCATAGTGAGTAGTGCGAGGAGCCGACAAGAACTGGCTGAAAACATGAACAGAATAGGTGATGTCTGGTCGTGTGACAGTCAAATAAACAAGACCTCCAACTAACTGCCGATAAAGAGTAGGATTATCCAAAACAGTGCCATCCGTTGGAGTAAACCGGACATTAGGTTCAAGAGGAGTAGACTCAGTACGAGCATCTGTAATGCCAGCTCGATCAAGAAGATCTAAAGCATACTTAGCTTGACAGAGATAGATCCCATCATCTGAAGATATAACTTCAAGTCCAAGAAAATAACTGAGAGAACCAAGATCTTTCATCTCAAAAATGCGGTGAAGGGACGCTTTAAGATCAGAGATACCATCAACATCATCTCCAGTAATAATCATGTCCTCAACATACAGAAGTAGAAGAACAACCCCACGTTAACTTTTATGAATGAAGGGAGCATTCTCATGAAGACTGCAACAAGTGAAACCAAGATTGCAAATAGTGGTGCTGAACTTCTCAAACCATTCACGAGGAGCTTGCTTAAGACCATAAAATGCCTTTCGAAGGAGACAGACTTTGTCAGAAGGACAAGGATATCCCGGGGGTGGTTTCATATAGACTTTCTTCCTTAAATCACCATTAAGGAAAGCATTCTTCACATCCATCTGACTGAGAGACCATTTTTTGACTGCAGCAATGGCAAGTAGAGCTCGAACAGAAGTAAGGCGAGCAACAGGGGAAAAAGTCTCTTCATAATCAATACCATACTCATGCGTGCAATCTTGAGCAACCAATCGTGCCTTATAACGATCAATGGAACCATCAGACCGAGTCTTGATCTTGTACACCCATCTACTACCCACAACATCTTGATCAGAAGGAGTATCAACCAAGTCCCAAGTATGTGCTTTGTCAAGCGCCTGGATTTCTTCATGCATAGCTTGCTACCACTTTGGATTGGTGGAGGCTTCTCGAAATAACTTAGGTTCATGGTGATTAAGAATAGTAGAGAAACAATGATAATCAAGAAGATGAGGAGGTGGATTTTTTACCCTAGTAGGACGTGTGGAGGAGGGAGGCGTGACAGTAGG
Organism: Stylosanthes scabra; assembly: GCA_036250425.1. Classification (NCBI taxonomy): domain Eukaryota; kingdom Viridiplantae; phylum Streptophyta; class Magnoliopsida; order Fabales; family Fabaceae; genus Stylosanthes; species Stylosanthes scabra. The sequence goes on from JASCZI010151187.1 coordinate 7,800, forward strand.
AATAGGAGCATCGTCCGGTCTGGAATCATCGGGAGATGGAGAAGGCGGATGAGTAGGAGGCTCCGGAGGCGGATGTGAGATAGAACCTGTAGTATCATCACTAGGAAAAAGATCAACATTGGGATTGGTGAAAAACGGTGAATGAGTAGAAGGGATGGACTCAAAAGTGGAGAAACTAGAGAACATGTGATGTTCCCAGAAGACAACATGACGAGATATACGAATACGTCTAGAGAGTGGATCCCAACAACGATAACCCTTATGTTCAGTCTCATAACCAAGAAAACAACACATGCGAGCACGGGGTTCAAGTTTAGTATGTTCATGAGGCTGAAGAAGAACAAAACAGACACAACAAAAAACACGAAGAGAGTTGTAATCTGGAGAGGAATGATAAAGACGCTCAAAGGGAGTAATGTTACCAAGTACAGAAGAAGGGAGTCTATTGATGACATGAACAGCAGTGAGAACAGCTTCACCCCAAGTACGCTCAGGACAAGAAGAAGAAAGAAGCATCGCACAAACATAGTCAAGAATGTGACGATGTTTTCATTCAGCTCTTCCATTTTGCTGAGAGGTACCAGGACAAGAAAACTCAGACAAGATTCCCTGTTCGGCGAGAAAATTTAAAAGTTTGGAGTCACGATATTCCATAGCATTATCACGACGAAAAACTTTAATGGCTTTTGAAAATTGAGTTTTAACCATAGTGGCAAAATTAATGTAAAGCTGAGGCAACTCATGACGATTAGCCATCAAATAAACCCAAGTAAACCGTGAATAATCATCAATGAATACCACAAACTATCTAGCCCCTCCCATAGAAGCAGTAGGAGCATGACCCCAAACATCAGAATGAATAAGATCAAAAGGAGAACAAGCAAGAGAAGAATTATTATGAAAGGATAAAGCTGGCTGTTTAGCAGTTTGACAAGAAATACAATCAAAAGACTCATTATTAACTTGACCTAAAACTCCCTTAGAAAAAAGAGGACGCAATTTCCCTAAGGAGCTGTGAGCAAGACGGCGATGCCACAGGTGAAAATAGAAGGAGAGGAAACAGCACAAAGATTTGTGGAAGGGACATGAAGATTCTCAAGCTCAAACAACCTTCTAACCTTACATCTAGTCTCGATGACCCGTCTCGTCCGACGATCCTGACAACCAGAGACAGAGAAATGGACATCAAAAACCAAGATCAACAAGTTGACCAACAGAGATAAGATTAAAGTTTAACTTATGAATTAAATAAGTATCAGGGAGATTAAGATGTGACTGTGAAATGAGACCCTTATGAGTAACATGCAAGAGGGAACCATCAGCGGTGTTGACAAAAGGTGCATGTATAGTGGTAGACAAAGAGGAGAAAAGAGAACGCAAAGAAGACATATGATTAAAACAACCACAGTCAAAATACCATTTAGAATTACCTAGAGGGGTGGAAAGAGCAGCAGAGGTATTACCAGAAAAGGAGAGAAGTTGTTTAAGAAGAGACTCAATATCGGACGAGGAGACAGACGGTGGGTTTGAGGAAGACGGATGGGTTGATTCCGTGGCAGCAGCAGCAGTAGAAGCGGGCACGTTCTGAGAGTAGTTAGGACGAGAGTGATGCTTGTTCTGATCTGGACGCGGTGGGCGAGTAGGGTAGGCAGTGATCAAGTGTCCCGTGAGGTTGCAGTAATGACAGAACAGTTTGGGACAGTTAGGGCCAATATGTCCCTTCTGTTTGCACTTATGGCACTCAATAGAAGGACATTCTGAGAATGGGTGCCCAGAACAGTTACAGTTGCGACAAAATTTGCCTCTTCTATCAGTGGCAACAAAAACTTGATCACTCTTTGAGCGTGTCAATCCTAGATGAGTTTCTTCGGATTTAGGGCGAGGAAGCGCATCTTCAAGGCTAGGCAAAGGATTCTGATGAAAAAGAGAAGCTCTAACTGGCTCATAATCATCAGTAAGTGCCATGAGGAATTGAATGAGACGTGTTCGGTTACGATAATCCTCATAAGCCTTAGCATCCGTGGAATCCTTAAAAACAGGCTCACAGGAGGTCAATTGATCCCAAACCACTTCCATCTAAGCAAGAAAATCAAAAACTGCTTGGCCACGTTCTTGCTTAAGGCTATGAAGCTCCTTTAGCAATTGGTACTGACGAGAGAGATCAGAAATAGTATAACGTTTTGCCAAATTATCCCATACCTCCTTAGCAGTTTCAAATCACCCAAACTGTAAATGAATACCAAGAGTGGAAGTGTTGCGGAACCAAGTAATAATCTGATGATTTTTACTATCCCAATCTTCCAACTTCTCAGCAAATTCTTTCTCAACAGCCTCCGTGGATTTTGATGTCCCATCGGTAGGTGTGGTAGTTACAATGGACTTAACTGGGCAAACAATATCACCGGTCACATAACGCCATAATTTGCGCCCTTTGAGAAAACCTTGCATGGCTTCAACCCAATGAGCATAGTTGGAGCCATTAAGGATGATTGGAATAGGCTGAAAAATATCAAATTTCTCCATGGTAGTGGAAACAAAAGGCAAGGAGAAGAAGAAACTTCAAAATCGGTGCGGAAACAGAGAAAACGGAGGTCGAAAACAGAAAGATCTCACCAAAAAACAGAGGAGCGGGTCGGATCTAGGTCGGGTAAGCGGGTTGGATCTTTGGGTGGGTTGGATCTTTGGGCGGGTCGGATCTTTGAGCGGGTCGGGTAGGTCAAACAAACGGATCAGTGCATGTGTTGAGGCGCCGACACGTGGCTGAATCTAGGACGCTGAAAGTTGGAAACGATCCAACGGCTGCTGAAGGTTCTGAGCAGAAAAAGAGCAGATCAGGCAGTCAACTTCTGGGGGCGCGTGCAGGCGCGTCTGGTGGCCGGTGATGACGAAATTTGTCTCGTTTGACTCGTCACGACAAGGCGAAGAGACTGGTACCGGCGGTGATGATCTAAAGTGTCTGGAGAGAGACATAAAACGAACGCAAAGAGCGTTGGAGAGAAGGAACAAATGGCCGGCAGAGGAACTTTAGACGGCGCGTGAAGGCGCGTCCGGAGGCGGATGGCGATGAGGCGGCGCTCGTTGGACTCGGAGAAGCAAGACGAAGACGAAGGTGTAGGCGGTGACGAACCAAAGCGTCGTGAGAGGACCGAAAAACAAGCAGAAAGTGAGTGGAAAACAAAGAACTCTATTGAGGAAACCAATGTTCCATGATAAAAAAAAAATCTAAACTATTGATACCATGTTAGAAATAAGAGAGCAATATGAAAAGAGTGTTTTGTGTATTCTGAATAGTAAAATATATAATGTACAAATGGCTATTTATAGGTGCTAGAGGAATTAAAGTAATAAAGACGTAATATCACAAATGATTCTAACTTATCTTAATTTACTCCTAATTAACATAAATACAGAATATGCTAACTAATGCTAATTGATTCTAATTCCTAATTGTACTCTAACATTTATGTACCATATCTATCATCGTTGTTGGTTAATTTTATATTAAAGTGTACTTAGAAAAAAAATTGAAGTGAGTTATTATGATTAAAACGTATAAGTTATGTAAATATATATTACAACATTAAAAAGAGGGGGCTTGGGTTATTATTATTATTATATTCCTAGGTTTCCCTTTCGAAACATATAGCCACCAAAATTGACAATTACATCTATCATGTGTTCACACTAGTAAGTAATGAGCCACCATGCCCATGCTCTAAAAAATTAAAGATATCGAAGATTTTCTTTTAATTTGGATTTTAATTAAAGATTATATATATTATTTCTTTCTTTTATCCCTTAGTTGTCTCATTAGACAATTAATTATAGGATAAATCCCATTCAAATTTCATATAGAATAAATAGACAAAAAATATACATTAAAAATTTTGAGGTAGATAAAAGTGCACATAAAAATTTTAAAATGATAAAAATACAGTCTAAAATAATTAAAAATAGACGTGTGTACTCTTGTCCACTTATGCATTATTAGTGATTTGACAATTCATTTACAATAACTTCACTATTAGCGAAAAATACTATTAAAATTTCTAATAATCACTACAACAATTTTGGCAGATAGTGACGATATGTTGCTAAATTTTTAGATTTAGTGACGGTTTTAGCTCAACCGTCGCGAAACGTTGAGCTCGTGGGCATTTAGCGGCGGTTTCTATTACAAATGCCGCTAAATAGATACATTTATCAGCTATTTTGGGAATTCAACGACGATTTCTATTGTAACCGCCGCAACATGTCGAGTTCATGAGCATTTTAAAATATTCATACATGTTAACAACTTTTTTTTAATATATTTGAAAGTAATATATTTTTTAACACTTTTATGGTAAAAATGATAAATAAAAATAGTATATATTGAACTTTTTTGTACAATTTTACAAGATAAAATTTGTCGAAAAATATATTTTTTAAAAATTATTAAAGAAATGTAAATAATTATATAAAATTATAATAAAAGAAAATTTACATGTTAAAAAAATAATTCATATCACTTCGAAATAATTAATTAAAAGTGATGACATCAATTTTTAGAGTTAACAAAATATTTTTCATAAATAAAAAAAAAATATAAATCATTACTTAATTAAACATCTTATTAAAAAAATATCAATAACTAAAACTCGCAACATTCTAAATAATTAACACAACTTGCATATATATATATATATATATATATATATATATATATATATATATATATATATATATATAT
>JASCZI010151187.1:12693-31111 GCA_036250425.1 Stylosanthes scabra
GCATAAAATTCTTAAGTATTTATAGATTTGTATTGAACAATTCCTTTATCCACTATACATTATGTGTCTTATCATTTCTTTTTTTTTTAATTCATGTATATATGCAGCATTTATAACAAATGATGATGAATGAGAATAATAATGCATGGCTGTCAATTTGAGGATATTGGTTGACAGCATTTGGATGGAAACCCATGGGAACCGTAAAAGGAATAGTTCTCAATCATGAGAGAGTATTTAAGCAACTCCATTTCTCATAAAACATTACATAGATATTTATATTTAAAAATAAAATCATTTTTTAAAGGTTCAATTTATTAATTAATAATTTATTTAAATTGATATATTTGTATGATAAAAGTGCTCTTAATTTGCTAATCAATCCTAAATTAATCCTTAACATTTTGATCGTTATATTTTAATAAAAAAAATTCAAACATATTAATATTATCCTGCTGTGGGAATAAAAAATAAATAAAATAATTTAAAAAAGTGAATTATTTCTTTCACTTTGTTTTTTCATTCACTCCCAACTCCACTTTTCATCAAGCTTGACTTTGCAATTTGGCAAGCGATATGAATTCTCAAGTTTTCCATTTTTCTCGCCAGGACCATCAAAGTTCTGAATACGAAATCTAGACATAATCAATTTAACAAGAGTTATAATAAAAAAGACTCAATTTATAAATCTAATTATAAGTCTAATATTTAAAAAATAAAAAATTTAATCATAAATATTATTATTAAAAAAATTAAAAATATAAAAAAATGTAAAATTTTTTAATATAAAAATTAAATTTATAATTAAATTTATAATTTTGATGTCCAAATCAATTTTCAATTAACAAATGAATTATAAACAATTACATCACCCCTTTTATTAACTATTCATCTTAGAATTAAAAGTGGAATAACATCAAGAACGTTTAAACTTTTCAAAATTAAATTAGGACAATTAGAAGTTTAAGTATCAATTCAAAATTCGACCCAAACTTTTATGGTGTAAAATACTACTTTACTTGCAACTATATTAGTTGTGTATGTGAAAAACATAATATATTATATATAGCTATATAGCTTCAAAATTAAAGCATCTAATAATTTCTGCTCTACGTGCTATGCTGTTGTAGTTGTTGGTCGGCCATGCATGATAACACCATATAAATTAAAGTCAACTTGAATAGAGGCAGAAGAGGTTTCTTTTTTATTTTTTGTGACTAGCTAGCTAGAGGCAGAAGAGATTATTTTGCACTACTGCGAAACTACCGCTTCCTTTATATTAAATAAACTATATATTATATATCTAATTAATTACCGACATAAAAAAAAATTGTTATCTAATTAAAAATTAAAGCTAAGGAAGCAAAAGTGGGATGGCTTTTGTCCCAAAAGAATTTTTGCTTCAATTATTGTGATAAGAAGTGCTAAACATAAACCATGGTTGCGTGTTACTAAACATAAACCATGATTTGTATATTAATAACAGTATTGCAGTAGAATGAGAAAAACGGAATTTCGTACGGTGGCAAGAATAGAGATTTGAATTATGAATTGTATTGTCTTAGCATGCACAATTACAGCTAGCATCACTGCTTTATACAGAACACACGACCTTGTCCACCTTACACTACTAAGAACTAACACGATGCAAGAAACAAATACTGTGTTTTTTTATTTTTATTTTTTAGGTGATACTTGAATTCGAAGTTTTTTATGAGAAGAGAGGATAATGACATATAAGTTACGGTTCATGGATTGACAAAAGATTTTTGATGTCTAGATCCATGGGAAATAAGAAGAAGGAAACTGAGAGAAGAGAAAATGAGAGGAAAATGGAATTTTCCTTTATTTGGTTTGATTTGAATAGTATGAGAGAACCATAAATTTTCTCTTCTATGTTGGAGAGAAAACTGATGTGAAAGAGGAGGTGAATGCTAAAATTATTTAATTAGCCTTGTCTATCATTTTCTAAAATCACAAAATTAAATCGTAATATTTTTTTTAGCTTGATCTCATATTATTATATATACATTAATATTGAAGTGATACTTCGTTAGGGCACTGGTCCAATTAAAAGTGTCGGGTGCAAGTAGCAAAATCTAAAAAATAATTTAAATTATAATTATAACATAAGCTAAAAGACAATTTTCACACAAAAATAAGTTAGTTCTTGTGCATAAAATATAATAAGTTATATTTATTATTTCACAATTACTATTTTAATTAGTTTATTAAATTTTATTTTGAATATTGAACTTAAATTAGTAAAATGTTTTTATTTAACTTATTTATATTTGTATTTAAAATTAATTAAAAATAATGCATCTTATGGATATATATGTTATTAATTGAAAATAATTCATGTTATTTTTCAATTTGTTTAACAAGTTCTTAAAAGTAAAAGTAAATAAAAGAAAAAATCATTTAAATACATTAACAGATTATGAATGGTATATAATAAAAACAAACATATTAATATAATTTTATCCTATTATAATTTTTTTCTTCTTACTTTTCTTTTCTTTCAAACAAAATAAAGTTTTTTGTTGGAAGAGTGAGTGATGTCTTCGATTAGGATTTTTCTTCCTCATCCTAATCGAATTTGCCTCTAGCCTAAAATGGGCTTGTTTTAGGCATAATATATTGGGTATAAAACTCATTCTGAAATACAAAAAGAATATAACAATTCACACTTTACAATTTCATACACAATGTTCAGATACAATACAATACCCATTCTCAGTTACAATTTACAATTCTCTTTCCCTCTTGTTCTTCGAGACTCATCTTCATCTTACATGGTATCAGTTAATTAGATTAAAGATCTATGGCTGAAATCATCAATCCATCTTCTGTTGCAACTCAAAATCATCAAATTAAGAAGCATCCTGCAATCTCAATCTATTTCTGACAAACTCATTAGTAACAATTTCCTAATATGGAGATATCAAGCCACACAAACACTTAGCTGTCAGAAAATGTAGCATCATTTAGAAAAAGAAAAAATACCAACTCAATTTGCAACCACTGCAGATAAAGAAAGTGAAAAGGAAACTCAAGAATATCAACATTGGAAGGTGGATGACTACAATGTAAATTCATAGTTATTTGCATCTATGGATGCCTCCTTCAAGCATAGAATTCTAGGATGTCAATTTGCACATGACACTACAAGAAACACGGAGATTACCGTCGGATAAAATTCGACTGTAATTTCCGTCGGATTTTCCGTCGGATATGACGAGTATCATATTTGACAAGTGGAGTTTCCGTCGGATATGACGAGTATCATATTTGACGAGTGGAGTTTCCGTCGGATCATCTTATTCGACGGTAAATTCGACGAAAAATTTTGGCGGGAAACAAAATTGGCTTGGCGCGAACGTTTCCGTCGGATAATTCGACGCAAAATCCGACGGAAAGTCAGAGACCCCAAACGCACCGTTTCAGTTATTGACGAACTATGTTCCGTCGGATATGTCCGACGGAAAATCCGAGGGAAACTTCAAAATAAACCTCGTCGACGAACCCCTCCCCCTCATTCGCAGAACCCGTTCTCTCCTCTCTCTCTCCACCCAAACCCCCAAAAACCACCCCCAACCCTAATCCACCAACGGCGGCCCTCCCACCCGACGCCGACGCCAACGCCGACGCCGCCGCCGCCTCCGCGTGAAGGGACGACGTAGCAGTGGTGGCCCGAGGCGTCTCCGTCCCTCTCTCCGTCTCCCTCTCTCTGTCTGCCTCTCCTCCCTCACCATTGCCGACGGTGCCTCCTCCGCCGACGTCCAGCCACCGCCGCAGGTAAGTTCTCTCACTCTCTCTCTTTCTCCCTCATATCTTAAGTGCTCTCTCTTTCTCCCTCTCTCTAGTTGCCCTTTGTCTCCAACCACCGCCTACTATCACCTACCACCGCCGACGCCGCCTCCGCCGCCGCTGCAGGAGCCGTCGCCGTCGCCGCCGTCCCAGAAGTTGCCTCCTCCCCCATCGTGCTGCTGCAACTGCCAAGTTAGGGTTTTATGTTTTTTTTTTTAATTTTTGTTAAATGTGGTTAAATAATGTTAAAGTGATAATTTTTTTTGATAAATTAAAGTTGAAGTGGATAAATTTTTAGTATATGAATTGAAGTTGATAAATTTTTGGTCAGTTTTGATAAATTTGTTAGAATGTTAAATGTGGATAAATAATGTTAGTATGTTAGTATAGCGGTGTGTATAAATTGATAAATTTGTATGTGTTTGAAATTTATGATAAATTTTGTTATAAAGTGTTTGTTTGAAATGTATGGTAATTTTTTTGATAAGTTCTTGGATAAAAATTTATGATAAATTTTGTTTGGAAGCCTCTGATTGACTGGTTGAACCAAAATAATTTGGTGGAAGCGTCTAATTTTAGGGGAGACTCTGCCAAAATTTTTTTTAAAAAATATTTAATGAGCCGTGTGTTCAATAGGGTTGTGATTGATGGATGCCGGGGTTCCGAGTCATCGCTTGTGGATGTATGATAGGTTTTACGAAGAAAGGGGGGGAATAAAGCCTGAGTATTTTGATGGAGTTGATACTTTTGTCGCTTACGTGTTTAATTTGGAAGAATCTAGAGCGAACGGGTTTTCTAGGTGTCCGTGCTGTAAGTGTAGTCTTCTTAATTGGGTTGATTCCGCGGAAATGACCCTTCACTTGTACCGTAACGGGTTCAATCCTGGGTATTGGATTTGGACTTCACACGGGGAAGTCGGTGAACACAATATCAACCGCTTTGAAACTAGGGTCCAACGACGGGTAGTGGAAAGGCAGTCAAGAAGAGCTAATAACGTAAATGGAGATGCTATATTTCAAGAGGTTAACTGGGAAGATAATCAAGAGCGGTATAATGAAATGATAACAGACGCGTTCGGGATGGAAAACACGGACGAGGACGGGGAAGAAGAGCCTAATTCGGACGCCGCCAGATTTTATGATTTGTTAGAGACTGCGTCGAAACCGTTGTTTGACGGTTGTGCGCACTCGAAGTTGTCCGCATGTGTTCGGATGATGAGCATTAAGGCCGAGTCTAATCTAACCAAAGAATCATTTAATAAGTTTGCGACGTACTGTAGTGAACTAATTCCCGAACACACCGAACATCCGAATAGGCACTATGATGCAAAGAAGTTATTTTCTAAACTAGGCCTAAGTTCAGTGAAGATTGATTGCTGCACCAAGGGGTGTATGTTGTATTACAAGGATGACAAAGAGCTAACTAATTGTAAGTTCTGTGGGGATCCTAGATATCAACCAGAAAAGGTTAGGGTAGGGAAACAAAGGCCTATGAAGAGAGTTCCTTTCAAGAGAATGCACTACCTCCCCCTTATCCCAAGACTTAAGAGATTATATGCTTCAATGAGTTCTGCTCCGCATATGACTTGGCACTTTAGTAATAGGAGAGATGATGGTGTAATGAGTCACCCATCCCACGGAGAAGCTTGGAAGCATTTTGACTTACAGCATCCCAACTTTGCAAGTGAACCTCGAAATGTTAGACTAGCTTTATGTTCAGATGGATTTCCGTCGGGCTGCGGCCAAACCTTTACCGTCGGGCTAGATCCGACGGAAATTTCCGTCGTACGCACAAAATCCGACGGAAATAGGTTTCCATCAAGGAGTTTATCGTCGACCTGTGGTCCGACGGAAAATCCGACGGAAAATTATCAGTCGTCGAATTTTTTGATAAAATCCAACGGAAAATCCGACGGAAACCTGACAATTTCTTGTAGTGTGAGTCATGGAGCAAATTACATACCTTTTTTTCATCCCAAACCAAATCCAAGATCCGATAACTTCAATTACAACGGAAGACTCTAAAGAAAGTTGGTCCGAATGCTGATTATCTTCTTCAAATCAAGAAAATTACAGATTTTTTGGCTATGGTTGGTGCTCCAATCACTTACATAGAATACACAAATGTGATTCTGAATGGCCTTAATTATTATTACCACCAATTCATTACCTCTGTCAACACAAAGGATCATTCACTCTCTATTCCAGATCTTGAGGCCTTACTGATGGCAGAGGAAGAACTCATTGAGAGGCTGGAGAAACCAAATACCTAAATGGTTCAAGCGAACGTGACTCAAACTGCCAATGCTATACAAAAGATTATAATTGAGATTCACCGCCATAAAATTCCAATAATTCTTTCAACAACAAGCAGGGCCGGAGTTAGGCCATTTTTTTGAGGGGGCAAATTTTATATGAACTAACACTATATTTTTATAAGATTAAAATTAAAATTTAGTAAAGATATTTTTGTTTTTCATGTGTTAAAAAGTTTTATTGATGATGTATGTATCATTACTTATTATTTAAAATTAAAGTAAGTTTAGAGGATTAAATTGTTAAAAGAAATTAAAAACATATTCTTAAAAGCCTCTTATATATTTAACATTTTTTATTGCATAGACTCATCATAATAAATTAAAAAATATTAATTAAATTAATTTCTACATATAAATTAATCTAATTTCTATTTTAAAAATAAATAAGTGTATTGTTTTAAATAAAAGCTAACTTGTAGAAAAGGCTTGTAATATTTTCTTTTGACTCACTTCTAAATCTTTATTTTTAATAGTGTTTGATAAAACAGAAAAAGCCCAGGTGAGAAGGGGATTATATCATGAAGATTGGCTTCTGGAATGTGAGGGGGTTGGGGAATAGTGGGAAGGCAGAGATGGTGAAGGGCTGGAGGTTGAATAACAAATTGATGTTTATTGGGCTACTGGAAACTAAGAAGGGATTCGTAAACAGAGAACTTGTATGTTGTCTGTGGGATAACGGGGAAATGGAGTGGGTGGCGGTGGCAGCGGCGGCTGAGGGGAGTTCGGGGGGATTCTCTGTGCTTGGGACAATGATTTTGTCAATGTTGCGGAGACTGGAACTGGGAGGAGGTGGGTGGCCATAAGGAGGTGTGTAAAGGAAGGTAATTTTGAGGCTGCAATGTGAGTGGTATACGGGGCGCATAATAGAGAAGAGAAGCTCTCAGTTTGGGGTGAACTAACGAAACTGAAAGAGGAATGGAGAGTCCCATTTCTGTGGGGCGACGACTTTAATGAGATAGCATCAGTTGATGACAGAAAAGCTTGTTTGAGCCTTGGCAAGTGCGGCGAGGACTTCAAGGATCAACGCCATTGAAGCTGAGGTGAAACTGATCGATGATCTGAGGGAGAAAGGACTAATTGACGACTGTTTGCTTGCTAGAAGTAAGGCGTTGGACAAACTTCTTCAACACTGGTTTGGAAAAAGGAGGAGTATTGGACGCAAATGTCCAGAAATCGATTTGCTAAAGGTATGGATCGAAATTTCCGATACTTCCATGCTATTGCAAAGTCTAGGAAGAGTAGGAATACTATTGACAGTGTTGAAATTGATGGTGTCGTTTATGGTGGGGTGGATATGGTTATGGAGGGGATTAGAAAATACTATTTGAACCTTTATACGGAGGAACACTTCTTCGATATAAACTTTCAAGTTGACATGGTTAGGAGGATCAGTACTCATGAGGCGGAACAAATTGAGATAATGCCTACTTTTGATGAAATCAAAAATGCGGTTTGGGATTGTGAACCCTTCAGAGCCCCAGGGCCTGATGGCTTCAATTTCAAAGCTATTAGGAAATTGTGGAACGTGATTGGGAAGGAGTTTGTGGACTTGATTCTTGACTTGTTCAGATCTGGTAAGCTGCCTAAGTGTTCTAATCTCACTTGGGTTGCTTTGGAGCATAAGGAGGAGGGTACTAAGGCGCTCAAGGACTATAGGCCGATTAGTATGGTTGGCTGTGCATACAAGGTGTTTTCTAAAGTCCTGACTAGAAGGTTACAACCGTTGATGGCCTCCCTGATTGGTGAAGAACAGGTTGCCTTTGTGGGAGGTAGAATAATCACTGATGGTTCGCTTATTGCGTGCGAGACTGTTCACTGGTTAAAGAAGAAGAAGAAATCATCCTGGTTAGTCAAGCTAGACTTCCAAAAGGTGTACGACAGGGTGAGGTGGAGTTTTGTAGACAAGGTTCTTGAACGCATGGGATTCGGATTCAAATGGAGAGCTTGGATTAGTGCGTGTATCTCGTTGGCTTCTATGTCGGTTCTTATTAATGGTACTCCAACCATTCCCTTCAATTTGGAAAGGGGTCTTAGGCAAGGAGACCCCTTATCCCCTTTCCTTTTTGTCCTTGTGGGTGAGGTTCTGAACATGATTTTCGATAGACTGAAAAAGAAAGACATGATTAAACCCCTGTTAGTTGGGAGAGATAATATTAATCTCAGTCACTTACAATTTGCGGACGATACTATTCTATTTTGCCCATGTGATCTGGAATCTATCAAGAACTACAAACGCATATTGTTGGGCTTTGAAATGATGACGGGACTGAAAATTAATTTTGAGAAGTCAGCGATTATTGGGATTAAAAGTGATATGGAGGAAATTACTGAAGCTAGTAACATTCTGGGGTGCTGTATTGGTGAGCTTCCAATGCGATATCTCGGGATTCCTTTAGGGGCCAACCCAAGAAGACTAAAGACATGGGAATCGGTTATTCGTAATGTCGAAGATAGGTTGAAAAGCTGGAAAGGAAAATTCTTGTCTAAGGCAGGGAAACTGGTTTTGATAAAATCGGTATTGAATAATCTCCTAATGTACTAATCGACTTGTATGCACAGCTGTATACTGAGGAACAGTTCTTTAATATTAGCTTCAAGGAAGGTTTGGTGGAAAGAATTTCTAGTTATGACGCAGATTGGATTGAGAGAGACCCAACTTTTGAGGAAATAAAACAGGCAGTGTGGGATTGTGAGCCCTCTCGGGCTCCAGGTCCTGATGGGTTCAATTTCAAAGCCATTAGGAAATTGTGGGATGTGATTGGCAAGGATTTTGCGGAACTAGTTATGGATTTCTTCAGAACAGGGAACTTACCAAAGTCTGCCAACCTTACTTGGGTTGCTCTGGCGCACAAAGAGGGTGGAACGGAGGAGCTGAAAGATTATAGGCCCATCAGCATGGTTGGGTGTGTATATAAGGTAATCTCTAAGATGCTCTCAAGAAGGCTACAACCATTAATGCAAAGGCTGGTTGGGGAAGTGCAGGCAGCATTTGTTGGGGGAAGAAAAATAGTTGATTGTGCTTTGATTTCTTGTAAAATCGTTCACTGGCTAAGGAAGCAAAAGAGGGCAACATGGCTAATTAAATTGGATTTCCAGAAGGCGTGTGACAGGATAAGATGGAGCTTTGTGGATTGGTTCTAAATAAAATGGGGTTTGGCAACAAATGGAGGGCTTGGATTAATAAGTGCACCTCATCCGCTTCAATGTCGATTCTAGTAAATGGCACACCTACTATTCCTTTTGATCTGCAAAGAGGCCTTCGTCAGGGGGACCCTCTCTCGCCATTTCTATTTGTCTTGGTGGGTGAAGTCCTCAATAAGGTCCTCGATGCATTAAAGGATAAAGGGTTGATCAAACCGCTGTTGGTTGGGAAGGAGAGCATAGGCCTCAGCCACTTACAGTTTATGGACGATACAATACTATTCTGCCCATGTGATAAGGAGACCATTTTGAACTACAGAAGAGTGTTGAGGGGCTTTGAAATGATGACAGGTCTGAAGATAAATTATGGAAAGTCTGCAATTATTGGAGTCAACTGCGATGAGGACCTCACGGCGGAGGCAAGTAGCATCTTGGGATGTGGGATCGGTGAATTGCCTATGAAATACTTGGGGGTTCCGCTTGGGGCTAATCCGAGAAGAGTTAAGACTTGGGAACTGGTTATTAGGAAGGTAGAGGAGCGGCTAAAAAGTTGGAAAGGGAAATATTTATCGAAGGCAGGGAAACTTGTCATAATAAAATCAGTGCTAAATAACCTCCCAATGTACTACCTAAGCCTGTTTAAGATGCCGAAGACTGTAGCAAAAAAGATCACATCCTTGCGATCTCGCTTCTTCTGGGGCAAAAGTGATGGAGGGAGAGGCTTACCAACGGTGAGATGGGATGTGGTGTAAAGGCCAAAGGACCGTGGTGTTTTAGGTGTTGGAGATGTGATTCTTAAGAATACTGCTTTACTATTCAAATGGTGGTGGCAGTTTGACAAGGAAGGATGCCCGCTTTGGAAATCCATTGTTTGCTCATGTAATAACCTAAAACCGAACGAAGCTATCTTGAAGCAGAATCCGTGTTCCCGTGGTGGAGTATGGGCAGATATTGGAAGCTTAATTCGGTCCGACGTGGAACTTATGGGACTATATCAAGAAGGGGTGAGAATCCAAATTGGGGATGGAGTTTGTACTAAGTTTTGGGATGAGGTTTGGTTGAAGGAAGGGAGACTCAAGGATCTGTTTCCTTACCTGTATAGGGCTACGACCAAGAGGGATGGAGTTATATCGGAGTTCGATTCGTGGGACGGCTTGGGGTGGTCTTGGATCTTTGAATGGAGAAGGACTCTCAGAGATTGGAAAATTAAAGATCTACACAGGTTGACACAAATTCTGTCAAGGGTAAACTTGGCTAAGAACGTGGATAACACTCTTATCTAGGAGCATGACAAATCAGGCACTTATTTAGTAAACTCATTCCTTACAATTGCCTATAGAACTAAAAATAGTGTAGTGGAATCGAATGTATTTAACTTCTCCAAGAAGCTATGGAGAAGCTTTGTGCCGCCGAGAGTGGAACTTTTCTTGTGGTTCGTTATTTTAGAAAGATTGAATACCAGGGATAGGCCATGTAGATTGGGAATGTTGCTGGAAAGTGAGTCTAATTGTGTTTTATGTGGAGAGATGGTGGAAACGGTGCATCACTTATTCTTTGGATGTAACATATCCAGGTTGATTTGGTGTGAGGTGCTGAATTTTTGGGCTGTCTATTGGGTGTGGCCTGGGAAGGTGAAGGAATGCTTTGAATCCTGGCTAGAGGTTAGAGTAAAGAGAAAAGGGAGAGTTCCGTGGGTGATTCTATTTTTCGCTGTTCTGTGGTGTATCTGGGGTCAAAGGAATAAAATGATATTTAACCATGGGACCCTTGATTTAGAGGGTGTGAAATTGGAAGTGAGCAAACTGACTAATACATGGTTTAATGATTCGAGACTGAGGAAGGAGAGTATAAACATCGAATATAGGATGTGATCAGCAGGCATGGTGACACTTAAAGGGGGGCGTTCATCTGGATGGGCATGTGGCGTGATTGGGCTCCAATTTATCTCATCACTATTTGATTTGCTCTGATACGTGTTTGTGTTGTATTGCTTTCTTGTTGGTTTGTTCTTTTCTGTTTTGTTTTCTTCTTTACCTCTTATCATTGAGATAGGAATTGATACAACTCTAGACTCTGTTTTCTGATGTTGGAACTTAATTATAAAAAAAAAATCTCCCAATGTACTACTTGAGTTCGTTCAAGATTCCGAAGGCGGTGGCTAAGAAGATTACGTCCCTACAATCTAGGTTTTTTGGGGGGAAGGAGAATGGTAATAGGGGACTAGCGACAGTAAAATGGGACGTGGTGCAAAAACCAAAACGGTTTGGAGGGTTGGGGGTGGGAGATGTCACTTTGAAGAACACTGCACTATTGTTCAAGTGGTGGTGGGGGTTCGACAAGGAAGAGTGTCCACTGTGGAAGTCAATTGTGTGCTCTTGTAATAACTTGCAACCAAGGCATGCATTAGTTGAACAAAAGAATGGGCTGCAAGGTAGTGTTTGGTATGAAATTGGGAAATTTCAGCAGAATGACCCCTACTCAACCAATATTTTTAAGGACGGATTGAGGATTCAACTGGGTGAGGGGTCCAAGACAAAATTCTGGGAAGATTTGTGGGTGAAGGAAGGGAGACTTAAAGATGTATTCCCTCAACTCCACAGGACTACTGTGAAGAAAGAGGGGTGCATCTCTAAATTCGGATCGTGGGACGGGCTGTCGTGGTCGTGGATTCTGGAATGGAGACGTAATCTTAGAGATTGGGAATTGGAGGACCTCCGCAAACTGCAGCTAATTCCGGCGAAGGTCAACTTGAGGAAGGGGGAGGCAGATACATGGGCCTGGGAACACAATAAAGTAGGTACTTTCACAGTAAAATCATTCCTAACTGTTGTCTACAAAGATAAGAATAGAGACTTGGACTTTAGGTCGTTTAATTTTGCCAAGAACCTCTGGAAAAGTTTTGTCCCTCCTAGAGTTGAATTGTTTCTCTAGTTTGTAATCTTAGAGAGGTTAAATACTAAGAAAAAATTAGTGAAATTGGGTATAACATCAGACTCCAAATGTGTGCTGTCTGAAGTTGAGGAGGAGACGGTACATCATCTATTTTTTGGTTGTGAGAAGTCCTAGACTATTTGGAGCTCTATCCTGTATTTCTGGGGGGTGTATTGGACTTGTCCTGAGAATTTGAAAGAATGTTTGAATCGTGGGTGGAGGTTAGAGTTAAGAAGGAGGCTAAGGCTACCCGGATCATCATTTTCTTTACGGTAGCGTGGTGTATTTGGGGTCAGAGAAATAGGATTATATTCAACAATAAAAACCTTGATCTTGAGAAAGTTAAGCATGATATTATTGTTCTGGTGTCAACTTGGCTGAAGGAACGGGAAATGAGAAAGAATGAGAACCAACGTAGTGGTAAGTGATGGACAGATCGAGCAGTACTTTATTGTAATGTGGTGTGCTTATTAGGTGTTAATTGTTGTACGGTTTTAGTCCATCTGGGGCGGTTGGGAATTTTGTTTTTGCACTACTCTGCTGATTGTTGTTTTGTTTAGGATGGTGTGTGTTACTGATAGCACTACTCTGTATCTTATAGTGCTTCAATTGTGTTTGTATTTCTGATCTGTAATGGACTCCTCAACTTAATTATCAAAAAAAAAAAAAAAACCAGAAAAAGCCAAATTATTTGTCAATGATTGTAGAATTACTTGACTATATATAATGGGGTTGATGAAACCCGTTCCGATGGGTAATTTCATTGCATTTATCGACTAATTATCTCCTCTTATAACTTAAACACTAGCAAAATATGTCTAATTACACTTAGTAGTTCCTTAGGGCTGTAATTGTAATTATCTGCTATTTTGGCAAATATTTACTATGTTTTGAACTGTTTTCCGTTCCGCACGATGCCTTGATGTGTGTGCTTAAGTGTTTTAGGATTTAACAGGAAAAGTTCGGAGCGGAAGTGGCCGGAGAGAGCGAAAGGAAGGAACGGATCGCAACAAAACCTAGAAGGCCATTGCTGGACCAGATGCGTACGCAACAGTGAAGCCATGCGTACGCATCTAGACGTGGGAGGCACGACCAAAAGGTAGTTTCGGCACAGATGCGTACGCATAGAAAGCTTGCATGCGTACGCATCAGAGGTTTCCAGCATCTATAAATAGAGGAGCCTTTCACCATTTCAAGAGAGTCCACTTCCACATTTAGCAGTATTTAGGGTTCTATTCTAGGTTTATTATCCATCCACTAGCCAAAATTTTTACTTTTATTGTTTGTTTGTTTATAACTTTATATTACTGTTACTCTGTCGAACTTCAGTTTTAATTAAATTACTTTATCGTTATTCTGCCGATTTCAAAGCTGCAATATTTACATTTTACTGCCGTTATTCTGTCCGTTTATTTTCCTACAAACTACGCTTTTACATACTGTTATGCTGCCAATTTATTTTCTCGTTTTTATGATTCCCGCAATTAGTGAGTAGAGTCCCATAGTGTCTCGGCTGTGGGTGGAATGTGCAAATGATCTTAGCTGCGAGTCCCCATAGGATCAGACAGGGAGGAACAGGTTAAGCCCGTAATGTTATCCGTACGCCCCTGCTAGCATAGGGGTGAGGTCCTTACGATATGGGTTCACCACAGTGATAACAGGTAAAAGTGCATTAGGTCCTGGTGACAGCAGGATTCTAAAGTGTTCGTTCAGCCCTAGTTGTTGGATCGCAGACTCCAACGCCAGTCCAGTCGAGTGCATTAGGTCCTGGTGACAGCAGGATTCTAAAGAGTTCGTTCAGCAATTGATCAGTGGGTTGGATCGCTGACTCCAATGCGATACCTGCACCCTTGTGAGTTTGACTCGAATCTAGTATCGTGGGACCAGTGCCCCATAGCTAGTTTACCAAGGATATGCGGAGGTTCCTTCTAAGGGGTGTTTAATCGATCCGGGACATAGCAACAATTATAGGGATGCACAGTATTTCAACCCACGGCCGGGGCACTTATTTATTATCATTGTTATTTACTGCTTTCAACTGCTCTCAACTGCTTTCAAACCAACTCAACTGCAACCAAACCCCAATCAAAAATAAACTTTCCCTATCGCTTCCTGAGCAGAACGACCCAAGTCCTATACTTGGTATTTTGGTTGCACCCCTGTGACACTTTTTAAACGTTTCGACACCGCCTGCAAGGGATAAGGACTTTCAACTACAATGACGAAAGTTCCCCCACCCGAGCGGGCGTGTCAGGGGTTAACACAAAAAATAGAAACTTTAGGAGGGAGGGGCCAAAATATAATAATAATAATAATTAAGTTATTAGGAAGAAATTGGAAATTTGGTGGGGGGTCATTGCCCCCTTTGGATATACGTAGCTCCGCCCTTGACAACAACAATAACTCAGGCAGAGGAAACAATGGAAAAAGAAGTCGAGGAGGCTGTGGAAACAAAGGGGATGGAAGAAATAACAATTGGGGCAATAACAATCGCCCTCAATGTCAGAATATGAAAAACTAGGCCACATAGCCACCTACTATTATTTCAGGTTTGATTGGCAAGCTCAGGCACAACAGAATGCAAATAAATTCAACATGAATAATGTTTTACTTCCACCACCCAACTCCCACAATCTCAAGGCCATGATTGCAAATCCATCAACTCTTCCTGGCCAGTCTTGGTATGCTGATTTTGGAGCATCCCACCATTACGCTCCAAATTTTACAAACCTGCAAAATTCCAAACCATATCAAGGACATGAACAAGTTTATATTGGTAATGGGACAAATATCAAAATTAATCACATTGGTCAATCTTTTTTATAGCATATTCCTACTTTTACTAGATATTTTCTTTATGACTTGTTGCATGTTCCCTCAATTGCGCGTAATCTAATAAGTGTTTTCAGGTTTGCAAGGGACAACAATGTATATTTCTGTTTTTGGCCTGACTATTATTTGGTTAAATCACAGGATACCAATCAGGTTCTGCTCAAGGGAACTTCAATAGAGGAATGTACAATTTTGAAAGAATTAATATTCCAAAGACTATTTCTGTTCATGCTCATCCTACGATATTATTATCTATTAGTTTGAATTTTGATCTTTACTATAAGTGATTTGGGCATCCTGCTGCCAAAATTATGCGAAACATTGTAAACAAATGTTCTTTATACAAAGAGTTTATCAAATTCAGTGTGTGAATCTTGTTGCGTAGCTAATTTTGATCTTTACACAATATAAAAATTACATGGAAAAACAATTTGGTTGCTTTATTAAGGCCCTGCAAACTGATAATGCCAAGGAGTACCTCTTAAATACCCTTCATTGATTTTTTACATCAAGAAAGGATTTCCCATATGCTTAGATGCCCTTATACTTCTCAACAGCACGGTATTGCAAAAAGAAAGAATAGTAGAAATATAATAGAAACAACATTTTTCATATTAGCCACTGCTTATTTACCTTTGTATTTATGGGATGAGACTGTTATCACAATTGTTCATCTCATAAATTGCATGCTTTCTATAACTAATCACTCAAAATCACCCTTTGAGTTATTATAAAAACAGATTCCTTATTATTTTTTTATAAATTTTTTTTGTTGTTTATGTTATTCTCGTACTAGACCTTACAACAATCATAAATTGGATTTCAGGTCACAAACATGTATTTTTATTGGTTATTCCAATCAATAAAAGGTTACAAACATCTCACTAAATGCGAAAAAATCATTATATCTTGCTATGTTATCTTTGATGAGTTCAATTTTCTTTCTACGAAGTTCTTTTATGCTGAAAATTTATCTTCTAACGCTGCTATTAATCAAGTCATTGAATTTATGCCCCAAATCTCAGCTATATAACACCCTCTAACCTTAACCCCACGTCTCTTATTCCTTCTACTCAAGATATAAATTTTCTTAAGGTTGTTGCTGATTTACAGCACACCACCCCACCCCCACCCTTAGTCCTATTCCTATTTCAGGTATTGAGATAGTTCTCCCGCTTCCTCAACAATACTCAGTATCCTCTTCTATTACCACAAACTCTCACCCAGTGCAGACCAGGTCTAAAACATGTAATTATCACCCTAAGGTACTTCAAATAAGTGGTTCAAATCTTACATCAGAATCATCTATTTTGCTTAAATCAGTAAAGCTAGCTCTGGACATTAGTTGAGCTTCCTAAATATGAAAAAGTTATTAGTTGCAAGTGGATTTTTGTAATTAAGAGGAATGCAAAGGCAGTCATCAGACATAAAGCTAGATTATTTGCGAGAGGTTTTATTCAAACAGTTGGGATAGATTATGACCAGGTTTTCTCGCCGGTCACTAAACCAGTCACCATTAGAATCATTTTCACCTTAGCTTTATTTAAAGGATGACAAATTAGCCCATTTGACTTTTATAATGCTTTCTTAAATGAAAACTTAACTGAAACAGTTTACATGATCCAACCCCAAAGTTTTATTCACCCTAACTCAAATTTAGTGTGCAAATTAAGTAAAGGCATCTATGGCCTTAAACAGACTCATAGAGTCTGGTATCTTACCATCACTGCTACACTACAATCACTTGATTTTCAAATAACTAGGTCTAATACTTCTTTATTCACTAAATTTACTACTATTTCTGTTACCGATATTCTTATATATGTGGATGACATGTTAGTTACTGGCAGTAATGAAGATGAAATTAAAACTGTTTTAAGCAAATTGCATTCTTCATATTTATTAAAAGATCTTGGTGTCTTAAATTATTTCTTAGGTATTGAAGCAATTTATCATATTTCGGATTTGGTTTCTATAAATCAAACAAAATATATACAAACACTTTTATCTAAAGCAAGCATGCAACATGAAACCCTAATCAAAGACATCACTAACTCTTCCAACATTTTGTTTTTCATTTTTTTTCATTCATTTTCTCTTCATCCAAATAGCACATAAAAATACACTTTTCTTTTCATTTTCTTTCCTTTTATTCTCCTTCCTCTCATTTTATTCCTTCTATTTTCTATTCTACAACCAAACAAAGTGTTAATTGCCATAACGGACTCAGTGGCTCGCATGCTAACTTACATTTTTACCCTTAGCCTTTATATCACCATTTCTCCTCATACAGTAATATAAAAAAAAAACTATAATTATAGTTGTTTATTTATTTTATACTAAATAAAAAATTATTTTAATGTTAAATAAAAGTTCGTTTCATACTATTTTTATGTTATTTAACAACGAAATAGTCTTCTATTTAATACATAAAATAAATAACTTAACTGACAAAATAGATATCCACGTCGCATTATCGATAAAAGAAAAGATAATATAACAATTAAGGAAGACTTTTCAAATATTTGAAAGGGAGGATTCTAATTTAGTTTTTCTATAGTTTTATTATTATTATTATTATTATTATTATTATTATTATTATTATTGGGTTCAAGAATATGTAAAGTCACAGAGAATAGATTTGATGATCAAGATTTTTTTTTGGGATTCCAAAGAAGACTTTAGAAAAATTATACTCCTAACTCATTTTAATACCTAAAAGTTTAAATTTATGAGTTTAATTATTAAATTATAACCATCATTCAAGTAACTCCATTCTCAACTCGAAATGTCAAAAACATTTCTAAACAGACATAATAAACATTCATATGTCTCTATACGATTTTGAGATAAGTTATTATATAATATAATTTCAAAGATTATATGACTTAAAAGTATAGAAATTTTTCTGTGTTCTGAAAAAAAACATAAAATAAATTTTTAAAAAAAAAGAAAAATAAGTCAATATAAAAGTTTACACAAACTATAAAAAAATTATCGTAAGAGAGTATAGTAGCTATAACTATTAATATGTTTTAATTTATGTAATAATTTTATATTTTGAAATAAAATGTTTACAGCAATGATATTTTAAATTAACATAATCAGATAATCCAATAGATTAAAAACAGTATATATTAATACATGTAAATATATACACACTAGCTAGCCTTTTGACTATATGTCATTTTTGCCCCATTATTATGAGTTATATTACGTGCACACTAAAATAAGTCACTAATATAAAATACTTATTGAAATATAAAATATATTTTATAAATAAATTAAACTATATATATATATATATATATATATATATATATATATATATATGGTAGCTTATTTTAGTTTGCAAATAACATTTTTGTTATTATACATATATAT
>JASCZI010151187.1:31205-50466 GCA_036250425.1 Stylosanthes scabra
GTTTTTTTTGTCGGATGAATTGGACAATAACCTCCAATCCTAGACATTAACATCACGAACACACGCACATCACACTCACACACGCAACAAGTGAGTTCTCATATCTCCACAACTTAGCTTCTACCAAGTTTTGAATCCTAATGTTATTATTCATGAAACATGCAGATTTCCGGTTGAATCCACTATATATTAGCTATAGTATAAAGTGTAAACTAGTTGATCAAATGCTGATGCTTACCTTTTTATCGGCAATTTGTAACATAGGAGCAACGACTATGTCGGCATTCAAAAGTAGGCTTACAAGGATTGATTTATACGTATATATGCATCGAATGTGACACAGAGCGAGAGAAGTGGTACACACTAGACACTAATTTCTATGTCCATAAAGAAATTTATTTATTCGTGGAGAAGTATAGAGGGGTCTATATAGATTGATGACCCCATGGTTTTAAGACAAGGAAACAAAATCACCTCTTGTTCAACTTTCCACATTTCTATTTCTATGTCAATAGTTCTGGATTACTAACTATGTTGGACACCGATTTCTTGTAGTAATCAATCAATGATATACAAATTGATAGGAGTTATGTAGGTCGTTGTTTAATTGTTGATGTACGTTTACTATTTTTTTTTAAAGTAAGTAAACATAATTTCATTTAAATAAAATCATAACGGCACTTACATATTACTGGAAAATAGCAGTTTTACATTGAAAGAAAGAAAGAAAATAAATATCCCAAGTGTTGGACTATGACCTGAGAGGTGGCGCAATTTTTGATTCTGATGAATCTTAACTAGTAGAAACTGGGATATAACATAGCTTTTGTTTCTTGATCTACACATATGTGATGCAACCCATTATGATACATCTTCTTTTTCTCCATATAAAAACTAATACTTCCTGGATCTGAAGCTCTTTTTTTTTTAACAAAATTATGTCCCCATTGTGTTTTCTTACAAAGATCAGAACCCTCCAAACATCATCAACCATAAAGGCACATAAAATACACCACATAAGGAGAAACACAGCAACCACAAAAGGGGTTATTTTAGCTTTAAATCTAGATCTCAAATCTAAAATTCTATGAAAGCAGTAAAGAAAAAATGAAAAATAAAAGAAATTAAAGAGAAGGAAGGGGGATATCATGGTCAAGGAAAGGAAAAGAAAGAAAAAAAGAAAAGCTGAAAAGGGAGGGGGGAAGGGAAAGTAGACGGCAGGAAAGAGAAGAGGGAGGAGAGAGAAACAGAAAACAGAGAAAGGAAGAGAGAAAGGTGCAGTTGAAAAGAGACGGAGGGCCACCGTCTGGCTGAGCGGCGGTGGCCCTCCATCAATAACTTGCATCCTGTTAGTGAAGAAGAGAGAAGGCAGAGCGTTTTTTTTAGAGAGAGAAGGAGTGGTTTTATCGTTTTTTGCTAAATGTTAATTTACGTTTACTATTTTTGAAAGCCAAATCCGATGTTAAAATCAATTGTTCACTCGGTATAATTGAATTTTACCCATTTGACTTAATTACCTAAATTAAACCAAACCAATTATACTGAACTGGATAAAAATATTCAGATTCATCGGATTGATCCGATCCACTTCACCCCTAACGAGTAAGACAGTAATGAAAGCTAATTAAATAAATGTTACAAAGGTGTGAGGTTGAGGTTGAAAACTTGTAGCAATAAAAAGATTCAGATATTTCAAAGAAGATATATATTTTAGCTCGCTTCTGATACTATATTAGAAATAAAAAGAAAAGAAGAGATTAGGAAAAGAAATTTTATGTTTATTGTTTATCTATCACTATAATAATTTTGGCAGTTAGTGACAAACTAATGGTTCCTATGTTAAATGGCGGTGGTTTTGAGCTATTGTAAAATGTATTTTTTTATTATTATTTTTTTAGTATACAAATTTAAATAATGCTAAAAAATATATTGCTTTTAAATAGATTAAAAAGAATAATTTATGTAAAAGGTAATTTTTTTAAAAAAAATTACATTTTGTGGCGATTTCAACATTAATTGTTGCTACATATTTTTGTAAGAGTTACATTTTGCGACAATTTTAACACTATTAACACCAAACGCTTATATATTTTTAAATTGCAACAATTTGACAAAAACCGTTGATAAATATTTATAAAAATTCATTTTAATATGTGAAATGCCATACAAATCGTAAGCTTAATCTATTTAGCGGCGGTTGTCTTTTACCGTTATTATCAGCGGAATTTTATATAGTATATGTTGTGTGTCTTATATGATCAAAGAGTAGGTGTTAAAGGAATTAAAAAACAAAACAAAATTAATTCTCTAATTTAAAATTCAAATATAAATCCTAATTTAACTGATATTCGAATTTTATTTCAACACCTCTCATTCTTGATTCTTGTATATGTTCGCGCTGTATGTCAGCTAGGGGTCTGCATTGTTTCGTTTCTTTCATTTCACAATATGTACAACTAATAATTAACATTATTACTAATAATGCAACGCAAGAGATCAGAAAAAACTACAAAAATTTAGACATTTAGTCATTTATATTTTCTCTTCATTTTTAATTTAATTTTTGAGTCATTAAAAAATTCATATGTATTTTTATTCATCATATAATAATTCATATGTCCCTATTCTTTTTATTTTAATATGACTCTGATCTATTTTGTTTAAAAAATTAATTAATATAAAGATATACGTACGACTTATTCTTTATTATTAAGCACAGAAGACAATGATGAGTAGTGGGCTATCTTATTAATAATTAACTATTAGGATCATGTATATATGCATAAACAAATGAACTTATTGCCCAAATGGGTATATTGATAACATTTTAGATTAAATGATGGAACAGGATAATCTAATTAGGGACTGTATATCATCACATGCAGTGTGATGCTGATGAACCCTAGCTACCACATGATATACATGATTATTATTTTATTAATTAGTACTTTATTAGTATATAACGACATAATAACTGTCCTGGCGGCTAGCATTATTAGTCATTACAATATTCATTTACTCCAATTGTTCTTATTTATTTCTTTTTTGTTGATCTCAAATAGTTTTATTTATAATAATAATTACAGTAGAATAATTTTACTCTTAGTATATTAATAACAATATTTATAAAATTAAATTAAACATATCAAAACATACAAGTGATTATAGTTAACTAGCTTAGTGGGTATTATATATGTTATTAGACTCCCCCACCCCTAAATTTTGGTTTGAGTCTCCACAAAAAAAAAAAAAAGAAAAAAAAAGGTTAACTGGTCTACTAGTAATTAAGAAATTTGGATTATATGACTGAGGCTTAGGTTCAATCAAATCTTCCTATCACTTTGATGTATCAAAAAAATTAAAAAGCATCTGAATGCAACATGTAAAATTCTTTTCTTATATAATATTTTTCCTACAAATGTTAATATATTCTTTATTTTAGTAACTTGAAAAAAATAGAAAGGTATATAAAATAAAATAACATACTATATATCATATCCCTTTTATAATTACATATTCAAACAATATTATTAATTTTGTTATTATCACTTTGATATAAAAATTTCTAAGCATAAATCTCATTGATACTGACTTCTATCCGCAAATGCAAATGCAAAACCAAATGCCATATATTTTGTTATTAATTTTTAAAAGGTTATCTTCATATGTATCATTATTTTCTAACTGCTTAAAAAAATTGAAAATTATTAGGTAACTATTATAAGAACTACTACTAATCAATTTTCTATTTTTAAAACTAAGAGTGCTAGCCTTTAATATTCTCCTAAAGGATATACAGATAGATCAAGCATTCAAGCAGTTTTTTTTTAATTCAATTATGCTTTTAAAAAATAGCCACTTATATAAAATATATGTTAAAATATAAAATATATATTAAAAATATATCAAATAATATATATATTTATGAATAAATATATATTGATTGATTTATTAGCTAATTTTGTGTGTAAAGATAGTATTCTTGTTTTTAGTTTTTTTTATGAGAGGTATATTTTAAAAGTGTTGTTATTTATGTTTATTCTTTCAATATTATATGAAAAAAAGATAAGACAAAAGAAAAATATATAAATAAATAGTAGAATGTGAAAGAAGTATGAAAGACTTAGATATATAATGGAACAGGTGTAAATAAGATACTAAAAATAGTAGTTATCATTTTAATAATTTAACCGTACCACAATCTTGAATCTTATTGGTTATATAATTAATATTTATAGATATAAATAGAAAAATATACCCCCTCAAAGCAAACCACTTTTTCATAGAAGCCATATGTGGTTTATAATTGCATCTCTAAAGTCTATGAAGGGCAGATTTTTCAATCTTATTGATAGCTCAGTATAAATTAAAATAATGTAGCACCTAAAATTGTCCAGAATTTTGAGAGCACCGCCTTTATCTCCGAATTTGATATTCCAATTTGTAATACCTTTTCCTTTTTAATTTTAATCACGCAATAATTAACGGGTAACAAAAATATCTCAAACTGGATATCATTAAATAATGTAGAAATAATTCAATTATGGTGACGCGAAATGAATTGTTAATTCCAAGTGCCCTGTAGTTTATGAGAATGAAAGTGAACTCCAAAGAATTGCTAGTACTTAGTAGCATATAGGTTCGGTAACGTATTTTACTGTAACATTATATAATGAATTTAAAGACTATAAATGTAGAAGAATAATGATGGTCCGATCTCCTTTTTGTAAATGAGTTTGGACTTCACAATGTTTTTATCTTGCTGTACAGAAGTTACCGTTGGTATTAGAATTTACATCATCTAAACTTAATTCAATTTCAAAAGCTAACTCAGAGATTGAAAAATATTTTATTTTTATAAATTTTAAAAAATAACAATGTCAGTTAATCAACAAAAATTCAATCAATATCAGCCAACAATTTAAATTGAATGTTCTATTTCTTTAGATTTCGAATGTTATGTTTCTATTATTGATTGCTTTAGGTTACAGATGTTCTATTTTAAAAAAATTATGAATGTTCCACTGAATTTTATTATGGACGTTTTGTAAACAATAGTTCATGATACTCTATTTTTATTGATTGATTTATTAATTAAAAAAAATATTAGTTACCTATATTTTTCTTTTAAAAAAATTATATAGAAATGAAACTTGTAATAGTTAGGCATGACACTAAGAGGTACGACCAGATGAATTTCTAATCTAACAGTGGTGATCCAACTGAATAGGGATAAATACTTGCTTGCAAGAGACTCTAAAATAATAATTAATGTCAAAAACCAAGGCAAAAAATAAGGTTCTTTTTTTCAAAATATCCTCCAACCTGATAAGTAAAACACTAATCTTTAATGGATCTGAACTTCATTTAAGAGTTTACCGTTGGCCACTGGATTGCTGCATACACAAAGTGGAATTCGAACCCTGACACTTGATTAAGCTGAATAATGAGCTAACCATTAGATAAACCCAAGTTAGTTAAAACAATAAGTTTTAAGATAGAATTGTGCATGCATACTTGAAGCTGAGATGACATCGATCTTCAATTTGTAACGGAAAATTAGTTTTAAAAAAAATTAAATTGAATTGTGTCATATATATATTTAAATGTGATTATGTGATCCTCCCATGTATTATTAGTCCTTATTTAGCTCTTAAGATTGGTGTATGTACCTCGAAGACATACATTACTTAAACCCATTTCTAAGAGTTAGAGTATAACAAATATTAACAGATATTTTTACTTTTGCTATAATAAGTTGAAGTAATAACAAAATCAATAGCTTGTATTTCTCTTCAATTTGAAGTAGCATACACTTGTATGGCTTAGTTTCAGAAATGTCAATAAGTGTATAAATGTTTTTATCAATTAAATTTAATCATTTTTTTCTTTTTTCTGGCATATATTAATTAGTTTCCACTTTATAAAAGAAAGAAAGTATTGAGTGATGGAAGTGGCGCTTTCAATAGAAAGCTGGAAGTTTTGTCGTCCATGAAAGGGCAAAATGACAATCCCTATTATGTTGCGGACTTGTGCGTGCGTCTCTTCTCTCATTTCATTCATCTCATCAAAATTATTTGTCATTCTCTTCATTATAATATTATATAACAACCCATCACCATTCATTTTCATTTTAATGGAACGAAGCTACCATCAAATTTCAAATCTTATTTTCTCTTTTACGCTTTTACCCCTAAAATATCCCCTTGCCAACCGCAACCCACCATTCACTACCCTACTAATTCACGATGTTTTATTAAAGTGTTAAACACTAAAAACAATCAAAGAAACAAGCTTAATTAATAAATATGTAATTTTAAAACACATGTTAAAATTATGATTATATTTTTAATTAATAATTCTAGCATATACTCCATTCGCTAAATTTAGAATATATTAATATTATTTAAAAATTAAGAAACTGTTAACACACAGGATATAGCTCTGCCGGAACACTAGTATATCCAGTAAGGATTCGATATCCAATATTTAAAAAAAAAGAAGATAAATATATAAAAAATTAACTTTTAATTAATTACGATAAGTTAATTTTATTCAATGTAAAAATTTTCATTTTTCAAAATTTTTCATGATGAGTTGATCAAGTAAGATATTGTTGTTAGATAGAGTGATGCATGAATAAGATGCGCACCCCTTTAGAATTTGTATGTTCTTTTCTTTAATATAAAATGGTTATTTTTCATATTATTTTATCGTTATGATTTTATTTAAATTATGATTTTATTTAAATGAGATTATGTTTTTCTAAAAAAAAATTACTAAATATGAAAAATTAAGAAAGAGGAAAAATGAGAAAAATAAGAAATGAATCCTGACAAAGACTTTATTGTCGTAGTGGACCAATTTAATTGGTGGTATACGTGACTGTAATTATTACCCGGCCATGAACTGAGTTAGTTAGCACTTAATTAAGATATCAAGATTCAAGCCCCGGAAATTTCATTTTCTTTTATATCTCTCTTTCATGAATCATGACATACATAATGATCCAAACTTGTAGATAGATAGAGATAGTTTCCAGTTTTTTCAAACTCATAACGTCCACCAAACCTTCCTCTTATTAATTTATTCATAAACCCATGTACAAATTAAACTGAGAAGAGAGAAAACATTATTACAAAGAAGCCACTCAAAGGTAACAAAATTAAACAAGAACCCAAAAAAAACAAAACATTTGTTATTATTAGTAGTAGTAATAATAATTCCAAAGAGAACTTCCAGAAGGACTTACAACCCCATCTTCAACAACTTCCTCCACGTCCGCCGCCGAAGCCGCAGCCATCTCCGGCGAAAACCACGGCAGTGGCTGGTAAATCAAACCGTCCACCGAGTCAGCAAAAACAAACTCCTTATCCAACTCACCACTACTCTCCAGCCTCGGAAGCTCAATGATCTCGCTCAGCTCCTCCTCGTCGGAGCACAACTCCATCGACGAAGAAGAAGATGATAATGATAACGAAGAAGACGATGAAGAAGTAGTCGGACTCGGAGAATCGAAATTGACCATTTTAGCGGCTTTGGCAGCAGCGGCCTGGACGTCGCGAGGTGCGAGGGAGGCAGGGCGGGGGAGGGAGTGTACGAGGTTAGGGAAATTGAGGATGGCGGCGGAGCCTTTAATACTCAAGGCGGCGACGTCGTGAGCCCTGGCGGCCATTTCGGGGGTCGAGAATGTTCCAAGCCATATACGAGACTTCTTGCGCGGCTCTCTAATTTCAGACACCCACTTCCCCCAATTCCGCATCCGTACACCCCGGTACACCGGGTGCTTGTTAGACGAATCCCTAATGCGCTTTGCGGTTACGGTTACAGTTGCGGTTACGGTTTCTGTTAGAGTTGTTGTGGTCTTGTTGTGATTCTTGGAATTAGTTGAGTTTGAAGCGCAACTGCTTTCGGTTTCTGAGGTGTTGTAATTTGGTTCAACAATGCTCATTGTTTAGTTTGAGGGGGGTAAAAGTGTCTTTTACTGAGAAGGAAATTGAAGTGATGAGTAGTGTGACGAAGGGTTCTTATAGATATAGAGGTGAGTGAAGAAGGGAGTAGAATAAGGGTAGTGTCAAGTGTGTTTGCCTTGCTAATTAAAAAGCAAAGGCATGAAATGGAAGTAGTAGTGGAGTGGATTTAATTAATTTTGTTTGATATAGGATATATTTATAAGCAGTGAATTTAAATATTAAATTTTATTTATTAATTATTTCCATGGTGCTATTGTTGTTGGGACACTAGTAGTTCTTATAAAGCTCCGATCCATGGAGGAGTTTCCTTAAGACCCCACTATGAGAAAATCAGTCCGCTTGGTCCCCTTCAGATAATTTTTTCACGTCGGCTGCTTAATTATTATTATTGTTGTTGTTATGCTATTATTATTTTGTGATTTTACAATGATGATATTTGAATATAGAATGTCATATGTGTTATCCAAATCTTTTGTTCTCTGATTTTTTTTAAAAAAAAAATTGTTTATTAGAGGAAAGGAAACTATACGTTATTATGGTTAAAAATGAGAAAGAGAGGTTCCTATCGTTTTTGCTATAAAAAGGAACTGTACTTCTTGTAAGACACTGTTGGCTTAGATTTGAACCATCGGGAAAAAGAAAATTAAACCAAAAAAAAATTGTGATCTCAATATTATGGTTGCAATAGCGATAGAGCCCCTTCAACATATGTATGTAAGGAAAAAATTATGGTAATGTGAAACTTGAATTATAAGAAATCATACTCAGTATAGAAAATATGCATGGAAACGACCCAAATAATTCGCAATTTAAAACATAAAGTAGCATAGTTTAAATAGTAATTAATAACAGCAAGAAAAGAAAGTGATTCAGATGAGTCAACATGCATGGGTCACCTTTGGTTGTAATTATCACGCAACCACCTTTAACTCTTTTTTATTTATTTTTTTAAATATTATATTACCTATAGAAATTCACTTTATCCTGATGTTTTTTACCTTGCAGCTAGGCCCCACTTTCACCTAGCTATCCATAGCAATATGCATTGTTCATTTATAATTTATAGTTAAAAACTTAAAATGATCATTAAACGTTAAAACACATTTACCCTTTTTTTTTTCAGGTACATGTGATTCGGTATTACTATTTTATGATGTATAAGTATTAAATAGCACATAGTATTGTTGGGCCACTGTGGGGACGGTCCAAAATTGCCGAAAAGCAATTTTAGAGGAATTAATTGAGGGAACATAAGATACTTTTCACTTCTCTTTATCTCTCCTTAAGTGTGAGTCTTCACATCGAGCACTCATTCACCCCATTTGAGTATTCGTTCATCATATCGTCGCATAAATTATGGGACTCGCCGCTTGAACATCGGCTCTGATATCACTTGTTGGGCCACTGTGGGGAGCAAAACCATCGAAGAGCGACTTTGGGGAGGAATCAAGTGAAAGAACACAAGAAGAGAAGACATCACATTTAACTTAAAACCTTAAGATGTCAAGTAATTATAAGTGGCTGGGTCTCTAATATTATAAATTCCTTATTTCTTTTTACTCTCAAAAACGTGAGACTAATTTTTCACACTTGAACCAAAACAAGAATGGGTGCGGCAGCAAGCTAGGGGTTTGTAATTTTTATTTATTTAATTTAATTTATATGGGATAGATGGATTCATTAATGTTGTTTATCATGGGTTGGGCAATAAAAGGACGAAGCTCTAATATAACGGTACGTTATTAACTATGCGCTGACGCCATGCATGGTACTTTTGTAATCATCAGAATCTATCTCATCATTGATCAATACTATATATGGTGAAAATTTTCTGACATTATTTTCCTTGGAAAATTATTAAAGAGTGCTTCTTTTTCTGAAAGAATTAATGATTCCTTGCATTTAGTTTTCATGTTTTGAACAACATGGCACTCACCTCATTAGGTAAGTAGAGTTTATGGTGTAGGTAGGCGATTGATGAGGTCTTTACAAACAAAAGAATATTAAATTCAATCAAAAGATCCCATCATATATGGGTATACTTCTTGTTAAATAATCTTAATTGTTATGGATTTTGGGTTCCTTTGAAATGAGTAGTAGTTATTTCTGTTATATAATTGGTGGCTTCTAATCAAATGAGAGGATAAATTATTAACTCTCACTTAATTTCTATTTTTCTACATTGAACGTTCTCTAAAATATTACTGTCATGTATTTTAATGATCGTCGCAACTTCATCCTCTAAAAAAAGGAGACAAAGTGAGAGAGAAACAAAATTGTGGTGGTGATTGGAGTTTTAGTCACGCCCTCTCAACTATCATGTTCATAAAACATCAACGCGCCCTCCAATCACCAACACAATTCTGTTTTCTCTCACTTAGTTTCCTTTTTTTTTTTTGGAGAGAATAGAGCAGTGATGGTCATTGGAAGACGCGACGATGATGTTTTGGAAAGCGTTTAGCAGAGAGAATGAGAAATCAAATGAGATGGGATATAACTTATCATCTCATCGAAAAAGGATTGCCCGGTATTTATCTATATAATTACTCACTTTTTTTTTCTTTTGGGTGCATATTGAGTTGATTCACTTGTTCCTTTTAGTTGGAGAGGATTTAAGACTTTTTTTTTTACTATTAGATATAATACAGTGTGGAACTTAAATTAATAAAGTTGTCTTAAAAAGAAATGGAGGAATAGCAATCAAAATGCCATTACAAATATCTTTATTTATTTTTTCTGCAATGGTCTCAACCGAGTTTTTATCATATATAATGTTGGTTATTGACTTATTGTTTATATAGAATGTTATTATTGGCTATTGTTTAGAGAAAAAAAAATCAAAATCAACCATGCATGCAGTAATTTATTGATCAGCATTAAATCTTTAAATAAAACTAAAATCCGTGGTAGATTAATTCTCGGTATGTCAAGTTGGGGCTGAAGAATATCGTGAGAAAAAAAAAACTATACGAAGTTGTCCTTTCTAAATATAGAGAAATTTATAAATAATCAAAGGTTGATCTACTTCGAAATGATTATTTTAAATTGAGTTTCGTCCTATCTCAACATTAAAGCGGTCCTTAAATTCTAATTATACCACTATTAATGTTTTTAAGATTGAACTTTGGTATCATAATAGCCTATGCACCCCCATCTTGATAAATGAGTTAGCCCTTAATTAGCACTCGGAACGATGATATGAAGCTAAGTTGCTAATCCTCTCAGCTCGTCCGGAGATTGAAAAACAGCATTCAATTTGCATTTGATATCTCTAATTAAAATATAAATGTTGTTGTTTAATTTATTTTAACCAAATTTGATTGGTTCAATTATTAGAAGTTCACTAATCTGTTTAAATAAATAATGAAAATTCGAATTTTATTTTATACATGCAACATGTCGGATTGAGGAATATAAAGTAAAATTACTGATCCTCTAACATTATTTTTTTTTTTTTTTAAAAATCTTTTTCTTGCATCAAAATTCAAAAGCCTCTAGTTTTGAAAGATCAACATAAAACAAATATTAGATGGGAAAAATAATAAGAGAAAGAAAATTGACTTATCTCTGATCTCATCCCAACGTAATGACCAATCAAATGAAAGAATGAGTTGGATCCAAACAAATTTCGAAAATCCGCCAAATTCATCATTTTATGTTCATGAACATCCCCATCTATAGGGTACTACTATACTACACGTTAAAATGTCTCCTACTCCATTTTCATTTGAGGTTCTCATCAACTCTTTAGGTTGGATATTATAAATATAGTTCATTTATTATAAGCTAATAAGAGAAATTGGGGAACTGATTGTTTACTCTCTTTTTTTTTTATGTGCATATTATATTAGTTATCACTCTTATGTAAATATATTATTCTTTACTGTTTACATCAATATTTAATTTGTCAGTCTAAAAAGATTATAACTAACATAAATAACCAAAATAACACATAGTACCTGGTTATTCCTATGTCACTACTTTATATACACACATTTTAATTTGAACACAACGTGTTGGATCAATATTTCGTAAAATGGAAGAAAAAAACATTTAATAATTTGTGCTGAAATAATTAACAGAAAATGTGTAGATGGATCGCCAACCAATGCATGTGTGTGCTTTTAAGGCTAAAGTCAGAGCCAGCGATGATTTAGGTTTTGGACCCTTGCATTGTTTCATATCTTCCTTTATACAATACTATACTATAGCATAATATATAATTATTATTTATTATTAATTTGCCACTTGTACATGAAGCAAAATTCTTGTGGTTGTTTCTACTCCTTTAATTTTAGGCTTATTAGTACATGATGATTAGATGTAACTCTCTTAATTGATGGGGTCGATCTGCTATCTAGCTAGATCGCTGGCTTCTTCACTTATGCCAATTAAGTTCACATATCAATACAAAAAATGCTAATAATAATGAACTTTTTCTAAGTAACTATTATAATTCAGTTGTATTATACACTGCAAGAAATCCGACTTAATAACGGCGGTTGATTTAACCACCGCTAAATGGACAATATTAATAATTTTTGCGACGATTTATCGTATTTAATGGCGGTTATAAAAAACCGCGCAAAATTGATGTATTTAGCAGTGGTTGATGTAGAAACCGTCGAAAAATAAATAAATAGCAGGAATATAGCGGCTGTTAAGATCAGAACCACCACAAAATATATTTTTATTTATTTAACATTTTTAACTTAGATTTTAATTTAATTAAAAATTATTATAAAGAAAATTTAAATAATAAAATAATATTTTACATCATTCAAATCTAATTAATTAAAAAGTGATAATTTCAATTTTTATGGTTAATATAATATTCTTAATAAATAATAGATATAATATAAACCACAATTTAATAAATTATTTTATAAAAATATCAATAATTTAATTTAAATCATTCAAAATAATCTACAACTTGTATATTATACAAATTTCTATATATATAATTAATAGAACTATATATATCAAATGTTAGATTGGCTTGGTGGAGTGGAATGTATAGAGGGAACTTCCTAGTGTGGTACAGCAACGCTGTTATAGGCGGCGGTTGGATAACTGCCGCTAAATCCCGCTTTTCTTTTAGTGATATATATAAAAAAAATAAATGTAAACGAAAAAATTATAGTAATACTAAGTAGTTATAATTCAAAAAATTTATTTAATTTAATATCTATAATTTCATATATAACAATTGTAATAATAAATTTCTAATGTTTAATATTATATATTTATTTTAATAATAATTAATAAATACAAGCAAAAATTAAAATATATAAGTTATTATATTATGACTATTTATGAGACTATAACTATCTAGTTACGGTTATCAAATATTTTTTGAAGATTATAAGTGGTTAATGACTCGTCCTTAAATGCTTCCTATTAAATAGAAATTATTGTACTCCTTATTATTAACTAAATTTTAGTTCTCTATTTATTGTATTTTATATTAATGGTTTAAATTTAAAGTTTATTAAAATTATTTAAAATTTAGAGTTTATAAGCAAAATTTAAAATTTAGGATTACATTATTATAAAAGTTTAGATTTGAATTTATAATATAGGGTTCAAAATTTATAGCTTAGAATTTATAATTCAAACTTTAAAATTGAAGGAGCGTCGCCTCGCCTCGCCGTGTTAATAGTTAAAAACTTTGGCACACGCAATTAAAAAGGGTGATTTAAGTGTGAAAAGTGGAGAAACCCAGGCATCAAAGAGAGACATTATTGCGGTGTCAAATTCATCTATGCCCCTTGTTCTAAAGTTTACCGTAGTAGTGGTGGGAATCAATAATAATGTAATTCTAACTTTTTCCAATAAACAATTATATTTTACACAAAAAAATAGAAATTAATTCATTTTACTAATATTTATTTTATCTGTTTGTATATAACCATTGATAAACGTAAGTAAGCATCTTTGTTTCAGCCCAGACAAAGTTGATGATGGATTTAAATCCTTATATAACGACAGAAAATAAAAATCGATCATCCATGGATTATTGATGTTTTAAATGTGCTTTAATTTTTCTATGTTTTAGGAAAGCTAAGGAAGACGATGAAAAAGTACCCAAGAAATGAGCTGTGTATTTGTGTTGAGGTGGACACCTTCTTTTGGAGGCCGTACGATGATCATTCATCATTGTTCTCAATCTGCACAGATTTTATTAGCCCACTACTCGCTATTCATTTCCACTCACTCACTCTCCACATTGCTATTCAGAGTTACACGCAGAATCTGGCTCACGTTTGGATGAATGGCAAATGTATTTCTCTCTGCGTGAATACTAGCGTGCAATCGACTTCATGTGAAATTGTTTATTAAACACTTTTAGATAAACTGATATATTTGATCAAAGTATAATATAACAGTTTTAAAATAACAACTTCAGATGAAATTAACTGCCCGTAAAATTTTACTTTTCCTTAAATCAAGTCACACAAAGTTTGAATTCTGCTAATTAAAAGGGTTCTAGTGTTAATGGGTGTGATTTATAGTGTGTATATGAACAAGGAAAAAAAAAATATTCGCATTCTGCTAATCAAAAGGGTTCTAGTGTAATGTGTGTGATTTATAGTGTGTATTTGAACAAAAGAAAAAAAAATTATTCGCAGGAATATAATTATTTATATTATTTTTTTAGCAATGTCTGCATAAATTATTATTTAATTTTTATCTAGCATGTAACGAATAAATATTTTATATTGATAAATTATGTAATTTACACATTTATTTATTATATTTTATACTCATATTTTTTTTTAGTAATGCCACATTTTGATATTTATAATTTAAAAATTTAGAATTTAATTTTTGTTAAATAAAAAAATAGTATAAAACAGATAAAATAGAAAAACATACCTAAAAGTTCACTCATTCAAAATAACTAAAAAAAGTGTTGTGCGAAAGTGTTAAAGATATAATCATTTATGTTATTTTTTTTAATTAGTTTAAATTTTTTTAGAGAAATAATTTCAGTTTGTCATGATACAATGAACTTGAGCCACAAAATGCTCCTTTTCTATGTTCTTTTCTTTCTTTTTCTTTTTAGTAAGAGTACGTACGGTTTAAGAACTTTAACAATGAGACATTTGTGCTAAGTGCCCGACAAGGCAAACCTGAGAAAAGATATCTTATGAGGTTTTGTTACAAAATTAAATCTGAATTATTATTCTTCTGTTCCTGGATTCCTGTGGTGGTGTTCAGCGGTGATGACTGGCTTCAGATGAAAACAATGAACCTTCAATAATCTTTGAGCATATGGGACACATGCCTTCTTATATTATTGCACTTTACTACTGTGTTAGTTTAATTTTTTAACAGAACACACTTATTATTATTATTATTATTATTATTATTATTATTATTGTTGTTTTTGAGTGTACCAATTTAGGATATTAAATTCAGACTGTGATTGTTACGGTTATTGCAATCATCATGATTACAGATATTACGTACAATTTACAGGATTATAATTATTCATAATGCTAGATATATTATTATACACTTACGTGTACATTATTTATAATATGTAAGAATATAAATATCAGTACATAAATTTTATTTTTCTGTGCTAATGTTTATATTTTTTCGTGTTGTAAATAAAATATACGAAGATGTACTGTCGTACACGTAAATTAATTATACAATTATTTCACTTCTATATATTGACGGATATTAGAACATTAATACAAAATTATTCATTCAAAGGGCACAACAAAATGTTCATTCAAATATAGCATCTCCTTAATTAGCAGCAAGGACTTGATGATGGCATATATATTTATTGATAGCTAGAAATTATTGAGAGGAAACTTCCCACATTAATAAGTAACTGAGCCCTAATAAAACTCCCCTCCACCTTTAAAAATAAAGAAGACTTGGCCACGCACCATGCAATGCATATTTATTGCGATTGAGAAATTGTTGGGAGGAAACTTCCCAACTTAAACATGTAAAATTAGTGTTTAACATGTCACATGTGTGTGCACATACATACACTTGTGTTATGAAGACAAATGTATATATAATATTTACAATTTTCATATGAGAAAGTTTAGAGAGCCTATAATTTGTTAGTCAATAAGTAGCGAATAAGCTTTTTCCTTCTTTTCTCTCTCCTCTTTTACCACCTATTATTTCAAAAATTGATTAGAATGTTATTACGGAAAAGATAACAAATATATATCTACTTTCCTACTTTGTCTCTCTTGAATTTTTTCTCTTTGATATTGCTAGTTATAACTAGCTTTAGTGTCATTGTAAATCAAATTGGTTAACTCATCTTACATTTCATTCTTTCCTTTACTTTTCTGTTCCTTCAAGAATCATTTGTTTCTTCCAATAAATGTTAATTTAATTAAAGCACATGGTCGAATTCAATTGTGAGGTAAACAAATATTTAGAAGACAATATAAATAAATAAAATTAGTCCAAAATTTTTCTTATATTGTATTATTTAATTATGCACTAAAATAATTAGGTAAACGGTTAGTGCTATATAACAATTACAATTTATTTATTTTGGCCAAAAGTTAGTTAACCAGTATATCTTTTTAAATTGGTATAAAAAAAATGCTCAAATATAATTAGTAAAGTGAATGTACTATATATATAAATAAAAATTGTTAAATTTTAAACTTTTTTTAAAAAAATATTAGATATAATAAATGTGTTTAATTATAAATATTACATACATTAAATTATATATATTAAGTTAAATAAGATAATTTTAAATTATTGTTTACGACTAACCGAATAAGTCTTCATTGGAAGCCCATTTATATTAACTTGTAATGCATTAGTTAAGAAGTTTTCTAGCTATCTTGTGGTTCTATATATCTAGGGCATTGACGGTATAAACAAGCAAATTAACAAAGAGAAGGTATCGACCATTATTATTTCCTTGTTGTGAGTGCGTAGTAGGAGGAGGTCTCTATATATACAATGCTATTGCATTTATTTATATATGCATATGATATGCAATAATTAAGCTAAGTCTCAGTAATGGCAGCTCAATTTATTGGGTACTAAAATGGCTATTTATGTCACAAACATATAAAAAGAAAGTGACTGCAACTCTTGTAACACTTTCATGGCTGCTCTAGACTTAAATGTTCATGGCCTACCAACTCCATCAGTACTATATTTCCATTGACTTCAAAACAAATTTAACATTAATATGGTTTCATTTATTCTTACGATAAACTTAATTGAATAAATCAGATATATAATTTCAAAATTCTAGGTATTAACTTGAAGAGATGAAACTTAAAATGGCCAATGAAATTTAAAATCGAACTCAAATTCGACTCTAAATTTATAGTTGTCCGAAATGGTCTCTTAAATTTAAAATCATAACTCAAGTAGACTCTAAATTTCGTTAGGGTAGAGGCTAATGTAAATTACATTATTAAATTTGGAGATATTTTGGATAACTATGAATTTGTGGTGTTAATTTGACTCCCAACATAAATTTTAGAGGTTATTTTGAATTTCAATTCACATTAAAATATAATTTCATAGCTTTCGAATTATGAAAAGCTATTAGTGTTTTTTTTTTATGGATTGGACAACAACACCAATCCTAGGCATTACATCGTGGACACACACATACTACATACTTACACACCCAACATATTCATTGTTCAGCCACTATCAAATTTTTGCAAGGAAGATCACCTGTTTAAATTAAAACCTTTCTAAAGTTTTTGCAAGGAATATCACCTATTTAAATTAAAGCCTTTCTCAAAACCGTATACTTGGCTTGGAAGGTGTTGAGTCTGGAGCGGAATTTGGACTTCTAATAGCTATAAAGTAATATGAAATTGAACACTACTCACAATATTGCACTCGCTATATAATTACTAAAGAGAAAAAAGAAAATGAGTAATTGCTATGGATGTGAATTACTTTTGATTTCGATGAATGAATACATATGACTTCTGTTACATTTATATAGCATCCTACGTACTATAAATAACAAGAAAAAATTAACTTGCTATAAAATATGAGTTGTAGAATATAAAGCTTCCTACAAAAGCTCTCAACTATCCACAATTCTATGTCTCTCTTTGTTTTCTCTCTACCTACGTTTATTCTCACAATTCTCCACCTCGTTCATAATTTGAAATCTACTTAAATTTTGAACGAATAAATAGTATTGTTCATATTCGGTTTCATCATTTGATAATAATGACTACCTACGTACCCTTGTTTAGAATCAAACCAATCGTAGTTCCTTTATTTTATCATGTAATACCTAGCATGGAAGAATATTTAGCAATTTCAAACAGTGTTG
This sequence comes from Stylosanthes scabra, assembly GCA_036250425.1. NCBI lineage: Eukaryota > Viridiplantae > Streptophyta > Magnoliopsida > Fabales > Fabaceae > Stylosanthes > Stylosanthes scabra. Next base: position 49,497 of record JASCZI010151187.1, read on the forward strand.
GAACTTACTTCCTGACACTACTTTAGTCAGCATGTCTGCGGGATTTTCATCTGTATGTACTTTTACAAGAGAAATGTCACCTTTCACTACAAAAAATTCGTTTGTTATCGTCGGACTTACCGTCGGATTCTAAATGAAAATTCGATGGCTGGATGTTTTTCGTCGGAGTTTCCGTCGGAAAGGTACCCGACGGTAAATTGCTCGACGCAAATGTTTTTCCGTCGGATTCTCGTTGTCCGACGCAAATTTCCGTCGGATCGTTACGATGCAAAACGTTAAAAAAATTTACGAGTTGAGCTTACCCTTTTCCGTCGAACTACAATCCGACGCAAATTTATCCCACGTAAAATCTGACGCAAATGTTTGTGACGAGTAATGGAGAATCTAACGGAAAGTCCAACGGTAATATGAATAGTGAGTTATGGATAATCCGATGGTAAATCCGACGGAAATGGACACGGAATTTTTAAATGTCCAGCTCAAATATACACATACTCTTCCAAAATAACACACCTAATTCGGACAATCCAAACAACAAATAGCATAAATCAAAACAGAGGCAAACTCAAATGCAGAATTAAATCAAATATCAAAGAAATCAAAATACAAAAAAAAAAATATAAAACAAACGTAGTCGTCATAGTAATGAAAAAACAAGAAACCTAAATAAATACTAGCCTAGCTAAGCATCCTCATAGTCATCGTCGTCGTCATCGCCCTCCGGATGGGGGTGCCGTGGCGGTGGACGAGGTGGCAAAGGTGGTGCGGCCGTAGAATCTAAACCAGCTGCAGTAGCGCTGCTCCCAGGGCGTAGGGGGCCGTAGTAAGCTGCCATCATACGCGAAATTTCCTCCATGCGTCGTGGATGCTCCTCTGCCCGCGCATCCTTCTCCGCTAGGGTACTCTTGAGGCTCTTTACTTCGTCAATTTGCTGTTGCAGCAAATCGCCCTGACTCTGCAGGCTCTGCGT
>JASCZI010151187.1:57564-71276 GCA_036250425.1 Stylosanthes scabra
TATTTTTTGGTGACTTTTTGGATGATATATATTTATTTATTCACTCATTTTATTATTTAAATGTTTCTAGAGTGACTACTTTAAATGAATAGGTACTTGATAATAATTTTCGAGAAAACGATAATTTATTTTCTGATTTTCTTATTACTTGTAAATCAGTGCACTCGTGAAAAAAAAAAAAAAAAAAAGGTGAGTTTTATAACTTGAGCGGCAATAATTAGTGTCAAAGACCTACATTATCCATCCTCATGAACTGGTCAAGTTATGAGTTCTTAGTGAAAGATACTGTTTCATCTTTGCGTTCTTCACTTGAGCTGCGATATATACATATGGAGTAACACTCTCGCACTTTTACATGTTTTGGATATTTAATTAGTGGGATATGAATCTACCAAATTAAAGGTGCATTAATAATAAATATATGTAGTGGAATAAATATGTCTAATGCTATTTTTTGAGATGCAATTCAGGTGTGTTTTTAGTTATAAAATTATTATAAAATATATACATAATTAAAATTATCAATCAAAATTAATAAATTACTATGTCATAAAATACCTGAATTAAATCCTATATTATATATAATAATCATGCTACATGCACATCTTTTTTCCTTCAACCAAATTAAATCAAATGAATTTTTTTTTATTCTCACCCTATATGCACGAACAGAAAATTTAAAAGCAAACGATCATGTTCTAAAATCTGTTCGTTTTTTAACTATAAAAACATGTTCATTATACATATAAAATTCTGTTTATTTATGTAAAAACGCATAAAAATAGTAACAATTTGATTGAAAAAAATTGGTGTACCCTAGAATTATTCTATATATAAACCTTGGCGATGATTTTATCTCAGCACATGCCAATGTTTCTAATTAATGTCGACAATTGCAATTATTACTGTGTGATGTTAGTTCAAAGGTTATTAACAAAAGTCTTCTTATAAAAAATAATAGTTAAAACGATTAGATAAATTCATATATTTTATTAATAAAAATTTAATTAATATTAGCAAATAATTTAAATTAAATATTCTATTTTTTTAAGTTTAAGATGTTTGTTCATAGATTTTAGATGTTTTATTTTTTTGTTGATTGTTGGTTGTTTTACATTTTGAATGTTCTATTTCTTTTATTGTGGACGTTCTATAAACTACGATTATAAATGTTTTATTTTTTGTTGACTGATTTATTGATTAGAAAAATATAAGTTATTTATATTTTTTTTACATAAATTATTTAAAAATAATAGTTAATTGTCATTTTCGCACATTTTTGTATTAGGTGCTGGCCTCAGTGAATACAAGACACTGGAATTTAAAAACTTGGTACAAATTGACTGTATACATCGTCAGAATTCTGTGGGAGAGAGAATGATGGTGTTCTCTGCCAATAATTAATGTAGAGTGCTAAATGCTGAAAACAATGAACAAAAGATGTACTATTAGTTAATGTTTGAGTGACATAGCAATGGATGCAAATAACAAAGTACGAATATTTTGGAGATTCATGTGCAGTTGTGCACTACTTTTCCTGTCTATATCCCCGGAAACTCACGCTCTTCCTAAATTTGATAAGATGCTCTGTCGCAAGCCCCTGCTCCTTTTCAAGGACACAACACATGCAACTTCCTTTCAATACATGTGTGAAAAATTAGAAAATTAGAAACTTTATATGCAAAAATTAGAAATTTGGGGGATAATAAAAATAAAAAGAAAAAAAAATTAAAGGGTCAAATTAGAAAATTAGAAATTTTATATGTAAAAATTATAAATTTTAGAAGCAATAAAGACAAAATGAAAAAAGTTAAGGGGGCCAACTAAAAAAATAAGAAACTTTGTAAGCAAAATTTATAAATTTGGGGGGCCATTGCCCCCTTTTCAAGTACTAAGCTCCCCCCTGGTGCACTGTAAATTTTACTTCTTATACCTCATCTCATAAAAATTAAAATAGAATATAGATATAAATTCTCATATATTTTTAATATGATAATGACTATATATATTATTATACATCTTTAAATATCAGTATAAAAAAATTCACAAAACACATAAATATAATATATGATAGTATAAAAATAAGGGTTAATTACCAAAATTCTTTTCGAATTTTTAATTTACTGACAAAAATGACCATGAATTTTGAAAATGACAAATGTGTCATTCAATATTATTAAAATGTGACAAATCAACCCAAATGTCCAAGAAACAGAAAAATGTTAACTATAGAATTTGATGACATTTGGATTAATTTGTCACGTTTTAATAATATTAAGGGGCACATTTGTCGTTTTAAAAATTTATGGACATTTTTATCAACGAATTTAAAATTCGGGGACAATTTTGGTGGTTAACCCTAAAGACAATTACATATATCATAGAAATAATGTATTTTAATATAAAAATAAAGAACACAAAAAAAGTATATAAAAATTTCATATAGATTAATTTTTTTTAATAAAATTCACATTTGTATTATTTATTTCTATATCTAATAAACCCCTTTTATATATATATCGGTAATAATAGATGTATCATTGTACACACCATCTAGCAACACAGAAAAATGTAAACATTAGCACAGAAAAAGAAATTTTTTGTGCTAATGTTTACATTTTTCCGTGTTGCTAGATGGTGTGTACATGTGTATATAATGTTACACATAAATTAATTATATATATTATTTTAGAGGTCTTATTATCACATAAAATGTGGTGATATATTTTTTTTGGTGACTATAAAATGTGGCGATATATTTGTATATAAAATATATATAATGTTCACACACTTTTAATGGTAATTTTATTTTTTGATATATATTTTATACGAGTTATTTTTTTTTACGCGTAAAATAGCAGTTGATTCACACATTTTCGGCTATTTTACTCAAGTATCCTTGTTTTGGAAACTTATTCCTCAAATACCCTTGTTTTCAAACAATTGACACAACTATCCTCGTTTGGCAAAGAATTTAGCATTTTTCAACAAAGAGGCGCCTTTCGCAAAGTCGTTTTCCCCTGAATGCACTTTTGCTAATGGCGTCATCTGATAGGGAGGCGCTAGCCGCTTCCACGCCTCCACGTAGATTCCGCTAAACGCAAAGGCGCCTTCGAATCCGCAAGTAAAAAAAAAAATCAGCTGTCACCGTGGTTAAACGGGGACAGCTGCGGCAATTGTTTGAAAACAGGGATATTTGAGGAATAAGTTTTCAAAACAAGGGTACTTGAGTAAAATAGCCCATATTTTCTTAACAAGTTATTACAGGGTTCTAGATCCATCAACTTCTTGAAGGTGAAATGTTTGAGAGAAAAAACACATAAGTTTCTGTAGACTCTTTCCATGTGAGTTTCACACCCCCATCTAATGGTGGAGACTGAAGATAGCTGTGACTATCAGCTCAATGTACAAAGATAAAATGATTTTCTCAATCAAAAGAAGAGTTGAAGAAATCAACACAAACCCATAAGTTCAAGTCCACATGTAGCCCAAGATATACCTTTCTGTTTCTCAAGATCAATTTTCTTAATATAATTCTGTTGCAATGAGGAAGCTCAACAAGGCAAGCAATCAATGAAAGAAAGGCTGAGGTTTCTTGTGAAAAGTTTGTTTCCAATGTCTAGATTCTCTAGAATCCACAAGACACATAAGTTGCATGTCCATTATTACCATTACCATTATTGTCTCAGTCAAGTTTGAAACATAAAGAATGTCTTTAATCTAACAATTGTTGAATTTTTCTTCTAACTTACAACTTTTCTTCTTTTCAACTCTTTTTTTTTTCCCTCTTATGCTTTGTTTCCACAGTTAAATAAACATTAGGATTTAGGAGGCTTTTCCTTCTTACCCTTTTCTTCTTTTATGACTTAAAACGAAATCATCGTCGTCATCACTCTCGTCTACGATTCTTTTCTTGGCTTTTATATCGCCGTTCCTGGATGGTGGCTGTTGCTGCTTCTGTGAAGTTTCGGTTCTAGATGGCGGCTTTGACGGCTTAATAGGAGTTCCTGTCCGTTGCTCCTTTTGCTTCCTCTGCTTCTTCTCAAACGCTTTCTTAGCTCTGTCAGGTGATAACAACCCATGCTCCATTAACCTGCATATTGAGGTATGCATGCATGCCTTAGCTTGAGAACTCTTTGCAAGTCTTAACACAACACAGAAATGCAGAAAACCACAGCACTAGAAGGCTTGAGAACTTAATAGAAAGAATTGAATTAGCATTTTTGAACCATATCCCAATAGGGGTTGGTGTAATTTACCCAAAAATTTAATTTTTGAAAAATTCAAGGTGGCTCCTCAAACTCTGAAAAACAAATGATCAGATATCATTTATACCTGTCAATACAATACAAAGAAGCATTGAGATCAATGTTTCCCTGTTGCGGAAGACTGAGTCAATATTTTATTTTGTGTTTACTATACAAAAGAGTGGGATTAATGGCATGGCTAAATCTAAAATACAAGGATTCATTTCCATTCAAAGGCGTTGACACTCGACACAAAGTTGCATAGTGTACATGTTCAAATGATTATAACAACAACCAATTGCCATGTATACTCATTCAATGAACTCACAGACAGCCTATGACTGATAGTTTCATAAGACGTAGCATTCGAGATATCTCAGATGTTTCTAAGAGTAATGTTGTTTAGCACTTTTGTTATCTTAGCTTTTGAAACTCTTATAAGAGTGCTACTAGTAGAAATGAATGCAAACAGCACTGTAATCAATGGATGAAAAGATTTTCACCCATCAGAATATACACAGCACAAAAGGTTTCAAGACTCTCATTTGAGATTTCTCTCAAGTTCTGTACATAAAACTTTGCACATCTATCCTAGCTGCTGCTTGTAGCAATTTATGTTCGAGCTTTGTTCTAAACTATACTCGTGATAACTTCTAATATGTTGCTACAGTTAAATGAAGAATGATTATGGCAGACAGGATTTCCTTTACTAATGCCAGCATTTAGCAGTAAAGATGAAAACCGTAAACTAAGGTTGATCAAACAAATTGAAGCGAAAAGGACTGCCTATTGGCCTAACCAAAAGGGATTCTGTTAACAAAAGAAAGATCCTTTGAACATCTTTCAATCTATGAAAACAACTACATCATCATACACAAGTTACATATGTTAGACATGAATGGGAGAGGAATAAGAAATTTATTTAGTACACAGATGGGGACCGTAGGAAAGCTACTTATTAAAGGAATAAAATTTGAGTTTAACTGATGTGCAGTTAAACTGTAATCTAATAGGAACGCAAGAATATGCCATGCTATGTTTCAAATTTAATGTCATGACAGTTTCTTACAATCGTGTGACCACGCATAATGTCTGTGAGATATATTTTCAAAGAGTAATGCTAGGTAACTAATAGAATATCAGCCAACAATCAACCAATATGAAAGAAACATAGCATACAAAAATTGCACGAAAATTGATCATCCAAAATAGCTAAAGACTAATCATCTGAAATGGTAAAAGACAGATTATCCAAAATGATAGTACTAGCTCAATGACGATGAATGAGATTGTTGACTAGTTGTTGGCTAAAAAACATATTGGTCACCAATACTTTTTCATTTTCAAAATATGTAAAAAAACATGTTCAAAATTATGCATCTCATAGGGTTTTGACATATTAGGTTGTTGCACATTGAAGAGTTGTGACATTTCAAAGAGATGTTTCTGACTTTAAATAGAACGTTAGATTGGCAAAACAAAGCACAGTGAATCCATCCACAAATTTCACGATTTCTATCTTCTACATCTCAACACTTTTATTTATGTGCAGAAGAAAGAATAAAGAATATCATTATATAAAATATCATTGGTGTAAGGTTTGACTTTGTGGTTGTAAAAACAAGAAAATTCACCCATAACCCAATTCAAGATATGTGTTACAATTGTGGTGGTCTGTCTAACATAAGGTTATACTGTTTGAATGTTGGCTTAGGCAAATATCTAAACACAAGGAAGATTATATTATGCCAAACATGATACCCTAAAATAATTCTGTCCTACAAACCAATTAGATTATTCCAACAGATTTGCCAAGGGAATCCAAGCAGCATAGGCTCATAATAAAACCTCAAAGCATCAAACTATCAAACAGAACTAAATTTACAGCATATCTCTCGAATTTATCAAAGACTAGTTTCGAAAAGAACACTGTCAAGCTCATGCAGTCATGCTATGCATTCGTGCTCAATTTTTAGTCCAAATGAATGGTGAACGACTGCAAGATTGAAATTAAACTCACCAAAATTCTGCCATTTCACTTGTTGGAATCTGTTTTGACAACGACTCATAGAAAATCCTCAACGGCTCTTTCTGTTGACAGAAGGCACAAAAATCACATCAAGGACAAGCCACAATTGATTACCAGAATTCAGCATCTATAAGTTGGTTTTGTTATTTAATTCCAGGAATCAAGTATGGGCAAAGATCAGAACCTGTTCAGGAGGGTCATGTTTTTGGCCAGGAAGATTGTAGACTTTCTTCTCTCTCACTCTGGTAGTCTTTGTTTTCGTCACGGTTTTGGATGACGACGAGGACGAGGGTGCTGATTTTGATTTAACCTTCAAATGAATCATTCAAAGTAAAAATTAAAAATCAATGCAACACCATCACAATTGAAATCACCACACACAATTTCATATATAAAAAAGAAAAAAAGCTTTATGATTCTACAATTTCCATCATCAATCAAATAAACCCCTTCTAAATGCACAAATGAAGGTCATCACAAAATAATTTAGTGTAATCAATCACAGTCCACAGCTCAACACTCATGTAACCGTTAAGACAAATTAAACAATAGTTCTTCCAATAATTCACCATGTATTTACAGGAACAATCCATGAACACATGAAAAATCAGCATTCAATCAATCTAATAATCTGTTAATGAAAGACCCACTAACAGAAACCACCACCCATATGCTTCTAAATTCAAAATTGAGCTAAGAGCACCCTCAAAATCATTAAAAAGTTGCAACCTTTAATAAAATCTTTGGGGGAATTTAAATTACTACCTCAGATTTTGTGACAGTAGTGGTTACAGATTTCATCTTGGAATCAGGTGGGCTTCTGATAGAGCCATCGATCTTCTTCTTGAGAGCTAAAGAATCAGCAGTAGGCTTTGGCTTGGAAGGTCCATCTTGTGAAACTCCCTTGAGCTTCACCGAAGCACTTTTTGTCTCTGTAGCCATAAACACACACACACACACGCCCCTTATGCCCCAACAATCAATCAGAGCTATTGATTAGATCCGATTTGATTGAATTTGAATGAATGAATGAATGAATGAACCCAAATTACAATTTCAAGTGTCCCATTCAGTTCTGGATTTGTGTCCAATTGTTATTCTTATCCTTTGTGTTAATGGAGAGAGATGATAGATACCCAAAGAGGGAAAGACGGTAACTTTGGAGAGTAAATGAGTAAAAGGTGAGGAATTTGGTTATGGGGTAGTTGAAGAAGAAGAAGAAGAAGAAGAGAAGAGCGATGATTTTAAGGTGGGTGGGGACATGAATTTGGTGTTCTTGGGATTTGGAAAGTTGTTGGTATCGTTGGTTCCTTCGTTCGGTCATCCAAGTCTGTTTTTTTTTTTCCACTGAATTTCACGGTAACGGTGGTCGGAACACGTGTTTCTCACACATGCTTACGCTGCTTTTATTTTAGTTTTTAAAATTTATTATTTATATTTATATTTATTTCTTTTACTGTGTTAAGCAACAACGCGTGAAAGATTAATTAATGTTTTAACCGCAAACACTGTAATAAGAAAATTTTGTATGATGTGAAAATTAAATCACAGGGAGTTATACATTGATTTCTTTTTAAATCTTTTAGTGCATTTATTTTTCATTTTTTATTTCTTATTCTTTAATTATTGTTGAAATAAATAATTGTAAATATAATAAATATGTAATAATAAATGTTACATATATATATATATATATAAGTATGAATATTAATTTAAAGATAATAATTTTATATTATTATCTTCTTAATCTTATTCAGTTTTTTCAACTCAATTAAATGTAAGAGTACTGAATATTACCCTAAATATTCTCCTTAGTTTCCAAAAATAGAAAATTTGACTACCCTAAAGGACTTAAGGTATATCACAATTACTACACATATAAATATGAACTTGCTCTATTAATATGAGTAGTTAAAAATATAAACAAATTAGTTTATAATTTTTTAATATAAATAAATAAATAAATTATTGTTTGAAATTTTAAAAAGTAGTAAATTAATTTTTATTTTATTTGATTAAGACTAATTTTTCAATTATATTCTTTTTGTTAAAAAGTAATTTATTCAACAAAATTGAAGAAGACCAAAGGAAAAAGATAATGTTAATAAAAATGATAAATTCTAGGTGTACAAGATTTTTTGTTAACCAACTTCAACTTCAACCAAATTAGTCACAATCAATTATATTAAGGTTAATAATTTAAAATAAATAAAATAATTTTTAAAGAGTTGACTGATATTAGTTAAGAAAATTAATTACCTACCATTACAGCATTACTATGACTGCTTTTATTATTTTAGTGTGATAGTTTATATTATTTTAATTACTAATTATTTTGTTAAAGAAATATGAATAATATATATAAATATATTAGTGGGAAATTTTGTTTTTATTGTGTAAGAAAAACCTTTAAAAATTGCCAAACAAATATCATCAAGTGAATACACTACACCTCTCTTTTTCTTTTTCTGCTTTAACAGAATCAGCCTCAGCAACAAGTGATCAAATTTCAACAAAGTATGATGAGTTCTCTACAAAAAAAAAAAAAAAATTATGCATGCTTTAATCTAAGTCAGCTTATTCGGAAAATTCTATTGTACCAAATGGAATGAAGCAACATATGAAACAAATCATATTTTACAGGCTCATAATGCCACACAAAATGTTCTTGCACCTTCTTCACCCTCTTGTGCATCTCCAAGTACTTCTCTTCAGATATTGAAAGCAGAATGCTCCTCAAATTCGGAATATCTTTCTCGGGGACGAACACCGCGAAAGATTCCCAGTTCAACACCTCAAAGAGAGGTGGTATGAAGTTATCAGCTATGATCACCGGAACACATTCGTGGAAGATCGCCTCCGCGACTCGGGGGCTGTTAACTTCATGTCCTCTTGCACAAATGCAGAACTTGCTGCTCTTCATTAGCTCAATGTAGTTTGCATTGCCCTTCACATGTGGCAATGGACCTGATATCTTCATGTCAGGCTCTTTGTCCTCCCAGTGATTAAGCAGAATCGGCCGAACATAGCCGTGTAATCCGCCGGCGAAGAATGCGAGGATAGGCCTCTGGGAAGGGGGGTTTCCCCCTATGTTTTTGGCAGGGTTGTTGGGTGATCTTATGTATGTTTCTGGAAGAGAAACATCCTTGCCTATTTTGAATCCTACTTCGATGTCAGCGTTGCAGAGAGCTCTTATGCAATTTAGAATTTGGCCTCTCGTCTCTGCAGGAGCCTGGTGATGAGAAATGGTGCTTGTTAAAATTACCCTTCCCACTCAATTTACTGCTCAAACTGCTTCAACAGAAATTCATGATTCAATCATACATGGGCTAGTAGACATGGCATCATGCATGGAATACTATAATCCATAACTACTAAGATAGAATTTAGTGAGAAATTGACTAATGATGTAAATTGCAATAAGCTTATTTGAATCATTTAAAAGAAGAAAAACAAAGTCATGTCCAAGCTTTTAGGGTGCGTTTGGGAGAGAGACTAAGACTGAGATTGAATTAAGTTTAGTGTCTGTGGATTTTTTCTTTGGGGATTTCGATGCTTAAGTCAGTTTCAGTTTGCCCAAGTACAAGGGAATGGACCAAGAAATGTGTCTGCAACTCATTTTTATCTCATTTTGGGATTCATCACAAGCACACACTACATTTCTTATCTCGAATACACAAAGAAAATTGGGAAAAACTGAAGATGTGTGGAAAGAGGCATACCCAATCATGGCAAGCAACAACAAAATGATCTGCTCCATTAGCTCTACTCCAAAAGGGATACTTTCCAGCAATCATGTCCACATACTTTGCCATGTACTCGATTAAGTTCGAGCGGTTGTGTGAATTTCGTACGTAGATAGTTAACTGCAACAATCTTGAACTGAAAGGTATGTAGAACAAGTGAGCCGATTCGGGATCTTGAGTGACAAAGTGTTTGTTTTCTTCCATTAGTTTCATGAACCATCCTTCAGATGCATATATTCCATCTAGTAAGGGCTCATGAAAGATTGGTCTCTCTCCATCTTTGTAGATGTAAACTTTGAGCATCTTCTCCATTAGTTCATAACTCCTACACAAATTAAACCAAGACATAATGATAAAATCAATCTATTATCAACTTCATGATATCAATTAGGCCATTTAATCACATTGCTGTGGTTTGGCTACAGAGCATACCTTTTGAACATGGAGACATTCCTGTATAGAGGCTGGTAAAGTCTCGGATCATTGGTGATGATAGGCGCATTTTCGATCTCTGATCTTGCATTGAATATTTCCTGATCAACAGCTGAAGACCTTGTTGGTTTCTACAAACATTTTAACATCGAGACGAATAAGAAATCTGCTGATGAAATTCAATCTACACATACTGATTTTTCGACCTACCATCATCATTCAGTTACATACCACTAATTGGGATGAATCATGACCTTGCTTCAACAATAAGTTCATATCGGATATCGAAACAACTTTAGATGGCTTCCCTTTGGGATTCTTTGTAATAACATACTTGCCATTACCAGAACCAGAATTCTCATCCTTTGTTGTGCCTTTTCTTGCCAAAGTTGAATTGGACATGACAGACTTCATTGGACTTCTTGAATCTGTTACTGAATTTAGTGATGTGTGATTTGACAATGCCACCATTATCTGTGGTGCTGGTGCATGGTTAGAAGGTGCATTATTGATGATTGAACCATTGCCATTATTGTGAGTAACTGAACTTCTTCTATCTTGATCTAATGGTGCAAGAGTTGAACCATTTGGGTGTGTATTACCAATATTACCCTCCAATTTAGAATTAGCCATGGATGCATCCATTGAGAAACTAGTAATCTTGCCAGCAAGGGAAGTTACAAATTCACTATATGGAAGCTCAAAATACTGAACCATTAAAGCTATAACTACCATCAATCCTAAGAATGAAATTAGCTTCTTGGTTTCAGCATGACACAGGAACTTGAATCCCAGATTCATCTTATAATTTGCAAAAACTGTAAAAAAGGTAACAAAGACTTAACTGGGAAGCTACAAACTGAAACTGAAACTGAAACTTCATTGAACACCCATCATCAGATGCTTCTCAAAGATCAAATCTTTGGACTTCAATTAACATCTTGGCGCTAAGAAACTCCATGGTCAAGCTCAGGTTTGTGGAAACAAACATAGCTTTGAAGATTGCCACGTGTCATCCAAATGCAGGTATTAATGAGTTAGGTTCCTCGTTTCTGTGGAGATGTCAGAAGAGGAAATTGAAGCAAACCCATTGAGATTAAACACCGAAAGTTAATAGCTTTGGATCTTGTGAAATGGCTTCGTAGTGGAGAAGGGAACACTACAGTGGTTCAGTTTTGTTACCGACAAAAACATAGGAAACAGGAGTTGTTTTTTTGTACCTGGAAAAGATCTAAGATCTAAAATGTAACCAGCTTACCAGCACTACTAGAAGAATAAGTCAAAGATTAATATTATTTATTTATTTATTAATATTATTTGTTGGAGTACAAAAATTCATGAATGGAAAATTGAGCTGCTGAGAAGAACTTAGTTAAGCTTCTTATAATTAGTAATTTATGAAATTATAAATCTTGTCTCATGCTAATCATTTCTCTAATCAATTTTTTGATAGTATCGCTTTAAAAGGAAACACCTTGATATGAATTCTTTCCGAGATGCTTAACTATGAAAGAGATTAGGAACCAATACATTATGGATAATAGGAACTAACACATATTATAAATGATAACTTATATAAATTTTGAATGATAATTTAATCATTGATATATGAATTACGGATAATAACTCATATAAATTTTGGATGATAACTTAATCATTAATATATGGATTACGGATAATAACTCATATAAATTTTAAATGATAATTTAATTATTTGCTCCCTAACGTTGATTCCGTAGGACTGTTCGATTAAATATATATTGATATTTAAGTCTACATTTGGAATCAATGTTATTTATTCTTTAAAGTATTTAATAAGCTTTCAAATATCATAATAAGGAAATTGTTCCCTACCAATGTAGTATTGTTAAATGTAAATAGTATATAAGTAGTTTTATTAAAAATATATGAGGACTCACATCTATATTTTATCTTAAGAGTATATACCCAAATTAGTCCCTAAAGAATTTTAAAATGGACGTTTTGGTCCCTAACAAAAATTAATTACTAGATTAGTCCCCAACGTTAGTAAATGTCACACTTTGGTCCCTAACAAAATTAATTATCAAATTAGTCCCCAACGTTAGTAGACGTCACACACTTTAGTCCTTCCTTTATCTTTTTCGTCAACCATTAACGATCGGATTCAACATGACACGTGAAGCTGCTTAGTCACACATTAGGTTAAGCTTTAGAGGGACCAAGTAGCTTCATGTATCACGTCAAATCGGACTGTCAGTGGTTGACAGAGAAGATAAAGAAAGGATTAAAGTGTCTGATGTCCACTAACGTTGAGGACTAATTTGGTAATTAATTTTGTTAGGGACCAAAGTGTCTGACATTTACTAACGTTAGGGACTAATTCGGTAATTAAATTTTGTTAGGGACTAAAATGTTCACTTCAGAATTCTTTAGGGACTAATTTGAATATATATTCTTATCTTAAATTTTATAGGATGGGTAAAATTTTATTCCAGCGCTTTTAACTGTTGATCTTAATTATATATCAACGGCTAAAAGCGCTCGAATACCAGTATGCCGGGCCGCCGGCATACTGAATAATTTTCCTATATTATATATAAACTTAGATATGTTCCGATTAACTTCCATAATTGGTGTGAGTGGATTAATTGACCCCCAAAATCAGCATGCAGTTTCAAGACAGAGTCAGTAAAGTTCAACCATTACTGATCAGAATAAGGATTTTTTTCTTTTCCTGCTAGTGAAAAAGAATGGATATACACAGATATTTTACTTACAAAAAAAAATTAAAGCAAGAATGGCGAAAAAGATCACACATGAAAATGACCTTATCAATCAATGTGTAATCTCAATTGAGTTATCTAGTTCTTGTGGTGAAAACTCTATTATACCAAATAGAATGAAGTATCATGTGAAATATATCATACTTCTCAGGGCTCCTATGCCAAAGGAAATGCTGCTGCACTTTCTTGACCCTCATCTGCATCTGAAGATACCTCTTTTCTGGGATTGAAACCAGAATACTCTTCAAATTTGGAATATCCTTCTCCATAACAATAACAGCAAATGATTCCCAATTCAACACCTCAAAGAATGGAGGCACAAAGTTATCAGATATGATAACAGGAACACACTCATAGAATATGGCCTCAACAACTCTTGGACTATTAACTTCATACCCTTTTGCACAGATACAGTACTTGCTGCTCTTCATGTACTGAATGTAGTTTCTGTTACCCTTAGATTTTGGTAATACACCAAAGATTTTCATGTCAG
>JASCZI010151187.1:71286-81919 GCA_036250425.1 Stylosanthes scabra
TTGCAGTAGGATTGGTCTAACATAACCATGCATGCCACCAGCAAAGAATGCCAATGTTTTTCTCTTTGAAACTGGTCTTCCACCAATGTCTCTTGTGGGTCTAAGAGCATTTCTGACATAGGTTTCAGGAAGAGACACATCTTTGCCTATGACAAACCCTTCTTTCACATCAGCATTGCATAGTGCTCTTATGCATTTGGCCATGTTCTGTCTTGTTTCTGTTGGGGCCTGCATGGTGAAGATTTGATTTATCTCATAAGAGAATATTTAAAGTAGAAAGATTTATCTGATGAATTGAAGTAGGAAAAGGCTTAAATGCATACCCAATCATGGCAAGCAACAAGAAAATGATCGGCTCCTCCCGTTCTGTTCCAGAAAGGATGTTTCACCGCGATCAAGTCGACATAATCATTCAGATACTTTCTCAGGTTCCTATTGTTATGCGAATCCGGTATATACAAGGCTTCCTCTAGCATCCGGGAACTGAATGGTAAGTAGAACAGGTGTGCCTTCTTTGGGTCCTTGGTAACAAATCTTTTGCTACCTTCCATCTGCCTCATGAACCATCCTTCCGAAGCATAAATTCCCAGAAGATATGGCGAATGCATTATCGGTTTAGACCCTTCTCTATATACATAAACTTTGAGTGTCTCTTCCATTAATTCATAGCTCCTGATAATTAGACAGTAACAAGATATAATAAAGGTGTAATACATTGGTGTTACAGATTTTAGACAAATTCTCATACAAATTCATACCTTTTGAACATGGAAAGATTTCGATAAAGGGGGGCGTAAAGATTATCAACACTCTCTACAAATGGTGCATTTTCAATCTCTGATCTAGCCTTCAGTAGCTCGTTATCAACTGCTGAAGACCACCTTGGCCTCTAAGAAACAAATTAGCATCATTAGAACAAATCACAACAATTTGATATAATCAGTAACTCATTGATGGAACAAAATGTTAAATCGAGTCACATACCATAGTACGATACGAGATACGGCTTTGAAGCAATAATTCATTCATTTCTGAGATCGATGTTACTTTCGGAACAGCTACACCAGAATCTTTTTTCTCCTTAGGCATACTACTGATGGGAGAATTCTTTCCAGGCACATTGACATCATCTTTTGGCCTCTCATCAATCTCCGACTCGATTTCATTGGAAACATTCAATAGCCCTTGAGGAGGTGTAATATCCGGTTTCACTTCGTTTGGAGCACTTAAATATGTTGGTAATATTCCTTGTGTATCTGACTTATGCTCTAATTCAGATGAAGTGTTAACCTCGTTGTTAGAACTCTTCAGTTCAACATTCTCTGCTTGCTCTAATGTGGATCCATTATCCAATATCCTTACATTTTCGACAACAGAATTTTCATCAGACTCATCAAATCCTACAAGAGATGAACTGTTTGATATTGATACCCTTTTCGGTTCTAGGACGAAACCAGTTCCCGAAACGTTTCCCTTTTCAATTGATGTACTAGTTGAATTAACTATCCTCTCAAGTACATGTCCACTACTAGTAGAGTTTGCTATATCGAAATCGGAAGTAACGTTGTTAAGTATTATAGATTGAGATGGAGAATCTGCTGGATGGAATAATCTACTACTTGGTGATGTTGTGGTTGTTGTTGCTATGTATGGAAGCTCAGAATACTGGAAAAGTAAGAACACTGCAAATATAATGCCAATAAGACATAGCAACCTCTTTGTTTCAATCTGAAACATGGAGAAAAATTCTTGACCCATTTTTGGTAGTGAATTTTCTGAGAAACCATCAATTTAGTGTTAATTACCTCATCAGTTTCTGCAGATTACACAAAAGCAACACAGATCAAAAATGGGAAATTCTGGTTCTTGCATGAGGTCATAGAACTATTGACAATAGCAAAAAGGTTATAAACTAATCCAAGATGAATTCTGCAGAATAAATATACCATGATGCAGAATTCCACAAATGAATTCACAGAAGAAGATGACCAAAGAAATAGCAAGAAAGGGGGAAAAGGAAAATCAAACAAAAAAGAAAAGAAAAAGAAAAGAAATTCATAATCATAAAAGAATTCCACACAACATCATTTGATTCTTATTTGCATGCAAGAAAATGAATGAAGATAAAGAAGAGAACCAAATAGAAGAAAGCAGCATGAGAAATTGAAGCAGTAACTTTACCAAGAAACACAGAGAGGATTGATTTTCAGCTGGTCTCAAGAACAGAACAGAAGAGAGTTGGATGAAAAAGATTCCTGAGAAAAACTTGAATATGTGGATCAGCAAGGCAGGTAGCGAGAGCCAGCCACCAGCTGAATAATTGAATTCATTATTCATTAAGTAATAATAATAATTCTTGATTCATAGGCAGCGTTGAAAATAGGAGGAGTGAGTAAAATAATGGGAAAATACCTGTCACTGGTTCACTCACAACTCACAAGACACAGCTTCAATTGCAGCCCTAAAGAGACTAAGAATAAGCCACTTTTTATGTTCAATTACTTTTGTTTTTCAAAGTGAGGAGATACAAACACAAGACAAGACAAGTGCTTCACAGTTCAGACATTGATTGATGATGGATCCCAATTTTTACAGTTTTCTATTAAGTCAAGTAAAATAAGACTAATTCAATTATTTTAATATTTGATTTTCACTGAACGGTAACGTTAGGTTAGATGTACATTTAATTTATCTAATCGAATCTAATTAAGTTATTAATTTTTATATTAGATAAAAAATTATTTTGATGAAAAATAATACAAAAAATAGTATATAAATAATATTCTATTTAATATCAAAATTATCTTCTATTTATGATTGAAATAAATAACTTAATTAATTTTAGCTGATAAAATAGATGTATGTCTAGAATTATTAGCTTGTGAGTAATGCTAGAGAATCAACGTTAAGAACCAATAGAGAGCTAATAAGTGTAATTAGAAAAATAGTGGATGATAAAAGAGGAGAGAAAAAAAGAAAAAATAATATTTACTTTTTATTATTTTTCTAATATTACTTTCTTTGTATATATACCAATTTTTTTTTTACCAAAAAAAATACCAATTCTTTTTCAAATTAAAGCAGGAATGACGGTAACCGTCATTAAAGTGGATATTCAATTGCCAAGCTAAGTTGGTGCTACGTTGGTAGCTAGTGACTCCCCTTCCCCACATCTTCGGTTTCGATTCCTGTAATAGACACCAAAAAAAAAAGTGGATATTCAATTATTATTATTAATATTTTTTTATTAAAAGTAGTAAAAGGAAACTGTTTACTTGTACTTTTCTAACAAGCTGTCTGGCGTCTGCATTATTCTTGTGGAAAATTAAATAATAAAAAGGACAAGAAAGAATTTTACTGTTGCCTGATTATGTTGAACTTGAACCGAATCAAGGGTTAATATTGTCAGGATAAATTTACATTTTACTCTTTGATTTTACTACCTTCAGTCCTTCACCTTTCTGGCTTTCTCCTTCCCACTCGCGAAAATGAATATACTGTACTATTTACCATTAATTTCTTTTTGCAGTTAAATAATAATAACAATGTCAAGATCAGAGTCTTCCATAGTTATTTTATTTCATTATATTTTGTGATGTATTATTATTTTCAATATTTAGCCAACCAATATATTTATTAGCCGATGTAAAGAAAATCAAATACACTAATAAAATGTATGTGTTGATCCAAATTATATGTTGGGATCCATATTTTATTCTGGGAGAATAGTTTATGAAATCTTAATTAACTTTAGTTAATCTAGTGGTTAGCTCACTAGTTCGCTTAAGCAAGTATCGGAGGTTTGAATATCTCCTTATGCATACAGCAACCCATCGATAGCCAACGACAAATTTTAAATGGAGCTCGGATCCGTAGAAAATTAATTTTTGAACTGTTGGATTATGGGATAGCTTGATAAATAAATAAAAAATTACGAAATCTCATCAAATTTGTAATTTCCGTGGGGATCGGAAAATATTAATGATGATGAGGAGAGGAGATGGGATTTTATTAGAAAACATGATGAGTTCATCAATAAAGAAGAAAAGGCAAAATGAAAGACGGTCTTATCAGGCCAGCTTTGAGAGATTGGATAATAATGTGAATGTGAATGTCATGTAAAGTATGTCAAAATAATGAAAACGATTTCTTGCTCAGTACGTACAATCTAGATTCTTGTCTTCCTGCACATGAAAATTGAAACGTCATAATGTGCTGTGGAAAAAAAATTACATAACAAAAGAATAGGTAGACATGAGCCTATATTTCAATGGAAAATACCAGCAATGTTAAGAAGAATGACAAATTTAGGAAAAATTCTCCAAACTACTCACAAAAGACGACAACGACAAATCTATCAATAAAAAAAATTAATTTTACACTAATGAAAGGTGAATCTTAGTCAATAAAATTAACCAAATTTTAAAAAATATTTAAAATGACCAAAATACACTCAACTTAACCATAAATTTTAATTTTACTCCACATTATTCCCACCGCTCTTATCTTCAACTACCATCATCACAGACACCACCACCATAACTGTCACCGCCATTATCCCTACCGCGACCAACAAAAATTGTAAAACCTGCCTCTCTTTAAAGACAGCACCACCATTACTAGAATACTCATCTATTAAAAAAATATACATAGTTACATACAAATAAGATAGAAAACAATACACTAATAATAATTTACAGACTTGCCAAAAAGGATGATTTTTTTCCCTCTTTTATATATGGAAAACATAAATAAAAATCTCGGTTCACATATAACAACATAACCAAAATTAAAGCTTGATAATCACGAATAAACAAAATTCAAGTAAAAAATAAGAAATAAAATTTGAAATTAAAAAAATAGTCTGTGAGTGGAAGAGGTGGGACTCAGCTTATATGAACCCATTCATGGTGAAGTACTCCATTGATGTAAGTGATGCCATTCAGGACATATATAGATCTCCTTGTGGAAGTATTCAATTGCTTTGATAGTGGAACCGTTTGTGACCTTCCTAGCAGCGTGAATCCAAAGATGACTATTACAAAAAAAAAAAAAAAAAATCAACAAAACTGAATGCATAATTAGAACATTCTAGAAAAATGTGGCATTAATTAGAACATTCTACATAATTAGGCTGATACACGCATAGTCAAAGCAAACTCATCGTTCATCTCTTTTCGATTAAATTCTCAAACACAACAGAACAGAGCATGCAAACCTCACTCTACAATGAAATCTCTCTCTTTCTCACTTCTTAGTTTTCACTTGTCTTCAACACTTAAACAATACTCTATTTAGGAATTTTGAATATGTTTTTGAATATGTTTGAGAAAATCTATGTGTTATTGGATGTAGTGGAGATAGGAGCGACGTGGTGGTAGCAGCGGTGGTAATGATGTGTTATTTGGGAAGGATTTGATGGTGGTGGGTTTGGGAAGCATTTGGGGGTGGTGGTGTATGACAGCATTAAAATTTAGGATTAAAATAAGTTGAAGGGTAGTTTGGAAATTTTAAATAAATTTATAAAGTTTAAGTAATTTTGTTAATTGAAATTTATTTTTCATGAATATAAATTTTTTTTTTAATTTGTAGATAGATTTATCAGCGTCGTAATAAAATTATATGGGAAAATTTAATAATTTTTTCACAAATTTATCTACCAAGAAAACGTAATTTTTTATGACAAAAGGTAGACTTTGATTTATAAAATTATCTAAATACTAAAAAACAATTTGAAATTCTCAAACTAACTTAATCTGAAATTTTAACTTTATTCTCACAAGTTCCACCACCACTCTGCCAAATCCTTCATTACCACCACATACTTGTCTTCAACTATACCCCATCATTGCTGACATCGTCATCACCACTATCATAGCTGCCAAGGTCGAGAGAGAGAGGAAGTCATGCAATGGATAGGAGGAAATTGTCACGACCCAGTTCGGTCCTGCTTGGCACCTAGAAAATTTATTGCCAGTAAGCCTCAGAAACACTTTTGTAAGAAAGAAATAAACAGAACTTTCTACATTTTTTTATAATAATGTTCATCTTTCAAATTAAATTCTAGTTCATCGTATTGGATTATATAAATATAAAACTAACTACCTTAGATCACTATGGTTGGATCGCCTGTGGCACATGAAGCACTCTAATACATCCAAAAACCTCAAGAATTCACCCAAAACATCACCCAAATCAAGTAGGACTAGAACGGAACTGACAAAGCAGATTTATGGTCAAGATTCATATCTGAAAAATATGAAAGAATGACGAAGTGAGTTTTACAACTCAGTGAGTAAACAGAGCATCCATAGCCCACAAGAGACACTTTAAATATAAGGTTTTTTGTCAGAAATAAATTTACAATAATAATAATAATAATAAAAGAATATATCGAAACACATTAATAAACACTTATAGGTATCAAATATTTAAACTTCCATATGTTCATATATAAAAATATGAGTAAAACTCCTCCCCGGTCCCTGAACATTTTGATTTTGGACATTGCCACCCTTAATCATTCTTAAGACCCATAACGGCCCCTAATTTTTTAACAAATTGGACACATCAACCCTTATTACTGGCTAGAGAAGGTTGCAAGTGTGACATGTAAGTTGTGACTCTGATATGTCAAAGTGTGATGCCACATGTGAATTAGGGTTCATCTCCTCTTATTGGAGTTTGAGCACATCTCTAGATCCTAATAGAAAATTAGGGTTCATCTCCTCCCCCTTACTCTTCTCTTTGCCACCGTGACAAAGCAGCCACCACCCATCTCTACTCTTCTCTGTGTCGCCGCCTCTGCTCGGTGCAACGGGAAGGACGCGTTTGTCGGAATCGATTCGCCTGCAGTCGTCACTATTGTGTTCAATTGCGCTAATCTCGCAGCAGTGCCTTCGGTGTGTGACTCACCCCGCCTCGTGAACTCGAAACTTGAACGGAGGAGCCGAGACTGTCCGTCGATTTTGCTCCCCATCCATTCGCCTCTTGTCTTCTCTGTCCCAAGGGAGTACACCTGCCAAGAGAGGCAGTGGCGTCACGATGGCCACCTCCGCCTTTTCGTCCAGGATCTCCAAAGCCATTTGTCACTGTCACTGCGTGAAAGATCGTCCCTGAATCTCCGAGGCGCCACTTCAGGCAGGGTCTTCATACTCAGATTTGTGTTCTCCTGTTCTTTATTTTCTTAATCTTCAAAATTTTTCTGGATTGAATTATGTACAATGGCTTCATCTTGATCTTCTATGGTTGAATCTATTTTTGAATTTTTTTATTTGGAAATTGAATGCTTGAATTATTGGAGTTTGAACTTTTGATCTGAATCTGGAAATGGTTTTTGCATGATCTAAATTTTCTGTTGAATATTCTTTTTGTTGTTGCTGCACTTGAAATTCCAATTCTAGTTCTTCTTCTTCTTCTATGACTGAATCTGGTTCTGGATTATTTTGGTTTGCAAAATTCTGTTACTGAATCTGGACTTGAAATTGATGATGAATTCAAAGTGGTAAAACTGATCTGAATTCTGTTTGATATGTGTTGAGGAATGCAATTTCAAATTGCATCCAATTGGCAGATAAATTGTTTAACCTCCATAGACAAAACCACAGCCCAGCTTCCTCTTTCAATGAATCATAAACCAGCTTCAATCTTTCTTTTTCAGAAATTTTTTTGAATTTCCAGAATTTACAAAACCAAAATTTCAAGAATGTGGCAAGATGTCGTTTTGCAGTTTGGGAGGGGTTTATTTGTATTCCTTTGCAATGAACAATTTACATGTGGCATCACACTTGACATATCAGAGTCACAACTTACATGTCACACTTGCAACCTTCTCTAGCCAGTAATAGGGGTTGATGAGTCCAATTTGTTTAAAGATTAGGGGTTGTTATGGGTTTTAAGAATGATTAAGGGTGGCAATGTCCAAAATCAAAATGTTCAGGGGCCGGGGAGAGGTGTTACTCTAAAAATATAATCGGAAGGTTATCTAATCCAGAATATCAGAATAACAGACAGAAATCACACTTAGGTGGCCTTTTCCTTCATGTGACTCCAAAACAGACATGTTCCACCGGTTTAGTGGACATGAAACAGACACAGGTACCATTTCTATCTCATATGGTCCTGGAATATAGTCAAGGTACACCAAGACTAACGCCTACTGCCGTTAGCTGCAGTTTCTATCATAGAACCTTCCAAAACATTTTTATACAAACTAAATAACAATAGTAAGCTAATGCTTATCGATAAATTTAGTAAAATCAAGCATAAGCTATATATAACCATTTGTCCATATTCAATAGTTGAGTTTGCATTTAAATACACAGTTGCAAAAGATGATACTCAACAATATTTCAATTCTTCATACATAAAACTCAGTCAGTACTTCATCAGTATAAATCAGATCGTTCAATTTCAATACTAACTATACATCAAAAGCACAAATTCAAAGAAAGCATTCAATCATAATTAAATATTTCAATTATCAATATAATTAATATCAATGCAAATTATCATGTCTCTTGTGGAATTTCAATACTAAAATAGCAATATTAAATATCATGCTAACAATCATTCCAGTCATTAGGCGATAAGTATTCAAGTAATTGATTTCAAACTAATTTTAATAGAATTTAATTTCCATGCACCGTCAGTGTAAAAGAGTTTTACATATACATCTAATGAGATGTTACTACATCATCAAAAGCAATTAATTTTCAAGTCTACTACTTCTAAAGTCAAATAAATACATGAATCCGATTGGATGACTATGTAAAACTCTTTACACCGTCAGTGCATCAAAATTAAACTCATTTTAATAATCTTAAAAATTATAAGGTACCAGAAAAGAACCACAGTTACAAAGTTTACTCACAGTTTAATCTCAATGGATCGAAGAACAACCATGGTAGCGTTAGAGAGCAGCGCAAGAAAGAACCAGAATAGCGATAAGCATAGTAAGACGAGTGGTGGCAGAAGGAAGGTGGTAAAACACCGGCAGTATAACACCACAAAGGCGACCAGTGGTGACAAAAAGGATCACCGTCATCGTGCGGTTACCCCTTCTTCACTTATCTCTCTCTTTCTTCTCATCTTCCTCCAACCCACATCTCTCTTCATCTTGGTCCTATGTCCTCCTTTGGATTCTGCGGTGGTAGCAACAACATTGCCCATCATCGTTGCTGCCTTCTTATTTTCTCTTTCTTCTTTCTTTCTTGTTCTCTCTCTTCCCTGATTCTCGATCCTTCTCTCTTCTCTTTTCTTTCTTTGTTTTTATTCTTCTTAGTGTGTATCGATGGTGTAAAGGGAGTACTAGGGTTAGGAAAAAAATCAAGTATGGGTCCCATGTTTTATTTGTTCACTTATCCTTTTTTTTTTGGTTATTACAAAAACAGAGTCATTGCGTGGCGGAGAAAAGAAGATAAAGACGAAAAGGGAAAAGAATTGTGAGGGTTCTGAAGGAGAAAGGAAAACATGTTGCTTGCCGGTGAACGAGAATAGCCATGGTGATACGAAATGGAAGTCAGGATATGGTGAAATAAAAACAAAAGACGAATCACTTTACTTTAATTTGATTTTCTAATACAACAGTTAAGAGAATCACATACCTCACCTATTCACATCCAAGTTTCTCAAAGAAATTCTAAAAATTTTCATTCATCAAATTAACTAAAAAAAATGACTACAAGTTTTAGAGATTTTTATACTTCTTAGTTTCAAAACCTAATGCATACTAAAACATATGGGCCTGAGAATTAGGCCTAAAATAATAAAATAAAATACAGTAATTCTAGCTGACCAAGTGGTTTTAACAAACCAAGTGGTTAGCCAAGTAAATAACCTCACGCGCCTCAATCTCCTTATTATAACTAATATATCTTTTTTGGACGCGTCTAATTTCAGTTTCTGTTATTTTCCGTTTTTTTTCTTCGTCCTTCTCTTCTCTCTTTTCTTCCTTGCTCTGATTTTTATGATTTACAATCTGTGATTCGTGATTTCTTCTTCTGTGATTTCTGCAATCTCGTTCTGCTCTGTTTTTCAATTGTGACGCTATCTGTGCCATATAGCTCTTGTAATTGCAATTTCTTTTTTCTGCAATGCTATTGGATCTGGTTTTGGTTTTAGTTTGATTTTTCTGTTCTTAGATTTCACTTTTTTCAACGTTTCTTCTTCGATTTATCTTGTTTAGATTTTTATCTTTGTTTTTTGCATTTCAGGTTCTTCTACAATGGAAGGTTCGAGTTCAGATCCATCAGTGGATTCGTTTTCGGATAATTCTTATGATTTAAGCAACACAGAACATGTTTAATTCCATTTTCGAACTAATTTTAGTGTTTCTTAGTTTTGTTTGTTCATTCATTATTAGTTTAGTTTCTTCTCATTCTGGTTTTTCATTTCTGCTCATTCTGGCTTTCCATTTCTGCGCATTTTAGATTCGCCTTTCTGCGTAATGTAGCTTTGTATTTCTGCACAGTTTGCAGATTTTGTTGATTTTAAGTTGTTGCTGTTGTAGTGATTTCTTCTTACTCTTTTTTTCCGTTTTTCATTTTTTTAGCTTGATTTGTGAGATTCATCATCGTTTTTGTCTTCTTCTGTTGTTAGATTTCGTTCTGTAACTTTCATCGTTGTTTTCTTC
>JASCZI010151188.1:0-25249 GCA_036250425.1 Stylosanthes scabra
CATGACAATACCTCTTCGTTATAGAATTTTTATATATATATATATATATATATATATATATATATATATATATTATAAGATGGGCAAAACAATGCTTAACCAATTGATTATTTTGACCAGTGAATGTGGCAATGCAAATATATAATTATTAGCATGTTGTGTACGGTGTACCCCTCTAACATGGGTAGCTTTGCACATCAGAACTCCACATGGAAAGATAATCAGTTATAAGTTGTTAATAAGATTCTTTAGTTTGTTAGTTGTTATTTAAAAATATTAAAACATATTAGCAATAATTACTCTTTTCAATTAAGATGCTCATGGCATCATTGTTTCTAAAAGTTTATTAGTTAAATTATTATATATTTAATAATATTTTATTAATTGAATTTCTTTTATTCATATTCTATATTTCTATGGATGTGATGATAAAAAAAATATATGAAATTAATTTATTAAACAGACAGTAACTGTGAAAAAAATACTTAATTAAAAATATGAAATGGATTTTTTTCCTTAAATTCATAAACATTGAGAGGTAAGTAATATTTTTGTGTGGTGCACAGAAAATGAGCTATGGTGGGGCCTACATGGGTGGTGCCCACTTGTCCCATGTGTACCCGAGGCAAGCTATGGTGGGTGCGAACACATTGATACCAATGTACCCTCTCTATCACTATCATCATCCAACGGAGACAATGGGCGTCCCTGCTCACTACTACCATCCAACGGTGACGGCTGGGCACTATGCTGCTGCGGTGCCAGCTGGCATTGTATCCAAGCCCGCACCCATGACTCCTCACACAGGTGCGTCACATGGTAACATGTTCAACTCAGTCAATTCTCTCTGCTTTTGGTCAAAGAACACAAATTAACAGTGTGTCATGCACGTGGCCAACTGATCCCTAGGGAAAGTCCCATGACAATATTTTTTTCCTATAAAAAGAAAAAAAAATTACATGAGTCAATAATATTAAACACATCTATCAATAATTATTTACTATATCATATTGAAAGAAATTTTACCTTCTTAAAAACATTTTTTTATCATGTATTATTTATTTCGACTAAAATTATGTTATGATGTTAAATTACTGGATAAAAAATGTTGGTTAATTAATATAAATTAAAATGATTATTATTATAAATTTTGTATTTACTATTAAAGTTAAGTTTAATAAATTTTAGTTTATTTGTAATAGACACCAAAAAAATTTTAGTTTGTAATAATAGTAATAATTAAGGCCAAAGTACATACAATTATTAGCTTGTGTTTTGTAATTAAGCTAATAAATTCTATTTGATATCTCACCATTAGCTTGTATTTTGGATAATATCAGTAAAAGGTTGTCATAATATATTTCAAGATAGATAATACTAGATGTATCATTATACGACCATTTAGCAATATGAAAAATGTAAACATTAATACATAAATAAAAAAAATTTTATGCTAATATTTATATTTTTTTGTATTGTTAAATAATGTATATAAATGTATATAATGATATACATAGATTAATTTTATTCTGATATCTAATTAACTAGTTTATGATGATGATGATTATAGCTGTGACATATATACTAATACTAAAGCTTATTGCATGGAATCAATTAGTATTGCTTTGAAGTTAAGATTATTGGTCTGGGTTTGTTTTATTTTAACATTTTTTTATTATTATGAAAGAATGAAAAGAAAAGTTAAATTTGTATATTAAAAAGAGAAACACAAATTGGTGTTGAATAATAACAGGTACAGTTGGAAGTGTTGATTGCTTTAAAGCGGTTGTCTGAGGAGATTAGCTGTCCAAAGATATGAAGCACACAGCAAAGGATTCATCATCATATGCATGAGTTGGTGAATGGTGGCCACTTCCACACAGAACAACATTATTATTATCTGATCTGTATTGTGGCTTAAAATTAAAACTTTTTCATTATTATTATTATTATATTGTTATTATTATTATTTAATTTTTATATTGTTTCATTAAAAATAATTGTTATTAATCTTATTATTATTAGGGTGTTTAATTTGAACATTATTGATGAGATTCTTTCATTCTCTTTTAGTTGTACTACTCTTCTCTCTCTAACCTCTTGTCTTGTGAACTAATTAATTAAGTTCATGAATTGATGAATTGAATTTGTTCACTAGCTAGAAGAATAGACATCATGTTAATTAACATTATTTATTCTATGGTTATAAGTCATAACATTATTGTTTTATTGATGATATTTAATTAAATTATTATTTGTGGTTATAAGTCAAAACATTATTGTTTTATTAATTTGGTTGATTCATCAGTTATAATAATAATAAGAAAAATTATTCGATATAAATATAAGTTGGTATAAATTTAAAAGATTTTTTTATAATATAAATTTTATCTTTTATATTTATAAAAATTAAAATAAAATACAAATATGATTCTATACATACTTCAATAAAATTTACATCTTTATTATTTATATCTGTATACCAAATAAATTCTAAGGTTTTTAAAACATTAGTAATTTACGCTATTCCAAACTATATTACTGAGAATAACCAAAGTATCTTTAAATACTCAAAGTTTCATATCCGAAACGAATTTTCAAGAAACTACTAGAATTTTAGTAAAATTGCTTTTCGAGGTCGTATCTATTGATTTAAAGGTTTGAAAAATAATTTTGTGATACCCGTTAATACTGGATTTAAAAGGTAATACAGCCTTCAAAGTTCAAAGCAAAAACCACTTATTAAGATTGCTAATAAGTTTGCTCTGAAGAAAAAAAGAATGTATTCAAGGAAAAAATAAAAAAAATATTCTGTTCCATCATAATTATTTTTTTTAATTTTAAGAATTTATATGATACATTGCAGCAAACTAAAAGTGTTTATATAAACTAGCAACTTAATCTGCACTAAACTCACACTTCTCTTTTTGAGAGAGAGAGAATCACTGATGTATAAATTCTAGTTGAAATGAGTTCTTTTAGAAAGGTCAAGTATTTAAGAAGCTAAAATAGACATCAAAATCACTTTATCTACCGTATATTATTTATTTACATCATATAAGTGAAGAACTTTCAAATTCTGCTGCACTATGGCATTCTAATCATTTAAAAGCTAACAATTATTTTAGGTGATAATTTAAATTATCAATACTTTTATTAAGTAACATTTCAAAGAATATTCATCTCATCATGGATAAAAATTAAATAGAAACTTTAGCAGAAAAAGAAGGATGAAAATATAGAGTTGAATCATTTTTCTTTTTCCTTCATATATAAGATGCAATGAAAGAGAATACATCATATGAGCATGCATATTGACAAAGAGAGAGTACTAAATCCAGGTTGTGAGCACAGAGTAATAATTATGAAATGTGAACAATTAATCAAGCTAATTGTCCTAAGAATCTTTCTTTTCTGGTCCACCATGTGAAAGTATAGGGCGATGAAATATTTGAAGTACACTCAATTTTTTAAAAAATAAAGATTAAAAAAGGAATAATTTCTTAAAAGTTTTTCTATAAAAAAATTGTTCCTTACTTATTATAATCTTGTCTACTACTGTTATGCCACTTTTTTTTTTTAATTTAATCATAAAAATAAAAAAATATTGCATTCATTTTAATTTTTATTCAAATTAATGTCGCTTTTTTTTATATTAAATCATATACTAGGAAATTAATTTTTAATTAGTAAATATTAGCAACTTTTTTATTGAAATAATTTTAAACCCTAATATTTTGGAAAGTTTAGAGTTAAAATTTAAAAGTTAGAAGAGTAATTTAAAAAGGTTAAGTTCGTAGTTAAATTCAGTTTGAGATTCTTATATCCCCAACCCAACAGATTGAGGACTAATCCACCGTGAATCTAAATCTAAGTTCTATTTAAGGGTTTACAGTTGGCCAATGAATTGCTACATGCACAAGGCAGAAATATATATTAATCACTAATTGTTGAGTTTTTATACAAATTTTTTTTTTTTGGGTAAAGATGTATACATAATTCTTCAAATATAAAAAAAACTCAAGCCCAAAAAAATATAAAAAACCTCAATTTTTTTTGGACTTCGAAAAAATTCAAGTCTCCAAGTCCAAGATACAAGTTCCATTTTTTGTCTGGGCAGGTTGTTTGGTTGAACAAAACTGACTTATTGCAAATTAGTCCAATTGGCCAATTTAATGGGCCAAAAATAATCAAGATTCAATGCATATCTAGGTTGGGTTAAACTTTGTGAGCCCTATATGTATGAATTTCTCTCAGACTATTTTTTTCAATATCCAAACAAAATATTAAGATGAAATAAAAACTCCAACTGATGTAAAAAAAATTTTTTTTTCCAACTATCTTATAGTGTAGTCCTTGCTCTACGGCATGGCCACAACCAACCTTCCATGGTACCGGTGGCTTCAGCTCCTCCCCCAACCCCCCCTATCTATATGACTATATCTATCTATCTCTCTGTATTAGAACCCTATTTTGTTTTATGATTTAACTACACTTTGAATTTGATGTGCTATGGCTAGCATGTTGTTTAAAGACAATGCTATTTATATTTTGACCAACCAAATTATTTATTTCAATACTAAATAAAAGATTATTTCAGTGTTAAATAACATCGAAATAAACTTCTATTTAGCATAGAGAAAGTATAGGGAGCAAATATTATATGGAACCAATAAGAACCCTTGAAGCTAAAGGGTGAAACCCTAATCCTAACCCCTTCTTCGGCGGAGCCTTCTGTCTCCTCCAACTAAGCCTCTGCCACCAATGAAGAAATTGTTGGCAGTAGAAATGCAACTGCAACGGGAAAAAGGCAAATTCTCGTGGAAGTACAAATGTTCAAATCGCCAATACATGATTTTGCATGTGGATGAACCGAATGGTTATGTTTCCTCCTCTGTTGTCGTCGAATCTGTTCCACCTTCATGCAACTGCGACGGAAAAAAAAGATTGTGCTTTACCTGCGACGATAAATTCTCGTGGAAGCACAAATGTTCAAATCGCCGATACATAATTTTGCATGTGGATGAACTGGACAGTGATGTTTTCGCCTCTGTTGTCGTTGAACTTGTTCCACCTTCCTCGGATGATTCTCCAACTTTGCATCATTTGTCATGATAAACTTGTAATGACTTATATTCTATTTTGATGATAATTTTTTTTTAGTTTTAAATGATAAATTTTTTTAGTTTTGAATGATAATTTTTTATTTTTTAATTAATTTCTAACTGAATTTAATGACTCTCTAATATTGATTTTGTAGCATTCTTATTAGCAAAAAATAAATAATTTAGTTGGTCAAAATAGGTGTACACGTAAAATCATTGATAAATAAAATAAAAGAGGGAGGGAAACTTAACACAAACATTGAAACACACAATAATAAATCAAAAATAAAAGAAAGAAAAAATTGCTTCTTTCACAATTTACTTGAGTAGCTTACTTCTACATTTTTAATGATATACTATCATCTTTTCTGCATTTTAAAGTATTTTAATATCTAAAGGATGGATCCCAACCACACTAACAACACCTCCCTATATGTGAAGCAGTGAAGCTGCAAGCTTGTAAAGGAAATGACCCATTCAACTCTTGTGCCTATTGCCTAAGGAAACATAAAGGACCCAATTCTACCAACCTCAACCAGAAACCCTAATACACATATACCTAACAAAATTAATATATTTTAATACTTTAAAAATTGATAATAAACAAACAAGTGAACAACCTCTGTCTGCCGTCTCCCATTATAAATATATATATTATTAATTCACACATTAACTACATTTTGATTTGATATATATGGTGGTTAACATAATTAAGAGGTTGATTAATTGACTAATTCGTGACACTAATTTTAATTTGTTTTTCCCAGCAATTGAATGTGAATTAAATACTATATATATATATATAATTGTAATTTTCTTGAATGTGATGATATATAGGTAATATGATAATTTGGGAATGATTGTATGTCTTTTTTATAAAAAGGATAATGTGAAGCATGAGACGAATCACATGCACAGCTGGTAAAAAGAATAACACACATGATATCATTTTTCTTTTTTTAATTTATGAGAGGGCGGTGGTTGCCACCATTATGCCTTCTCCCATCACTTCACTTGTCTCTTAATAAAGGCGACACACATAAATTTTCTCTTGTTTTTTTAGTAGACATATATTTTTTTTTTAAAAAAAAAGTAATTTACCTGCTATTTTCTGAAAATCGAAGAATAAATATTTCCATTTTACTTATTATTATATAACAAAACTATTTTGACAATTTATTAAATAACACTACAATAAATCTGACAAATAGTGACAATTCAATATAATCGTCACTAAATAGAGACTGCAAGTGATTTTTTGCGGTGATTTATAGGCGAATTGAATTCTTACATGAATTTAACGGGCGGTTGTGTTTAGAAAGCTTGCAAGTATTTAACTTTAGCGACAGACGATAAATATCATCTCCCGTAATTAAAAAAAAAAACTTACCTTTATTAAGATGTGATTTTTTAACATCATATATATACATATATTTATACCTGCTAGTAGGGATGATCATGAATCAGATTAGATCCGCAAATTCGCGGTGAATATTCGCATCCGATTCGAAAATTGTGGATATGATTCGATCCGCAGAAGCTTCGGATCGGATTGGATCTGATCCGTACTCATATGGGATCGGATCGCGAATTTGGCATATGTAACCGTTTATCCGATCCGCTAATCCGCGGATCCGCAATTTGATTAAAAATAAAATAAAATAAAAAATATATATACTTACTAACTCACACTAACCCTAAACTTCCAACCTTCAGTTGCCCATCACCATTTCCCCCTCTCTTTCTAGTCACTTCTGTTTTTCCACTTTTCCAATCTCCATAATAAAAAATTCCCTACACTCACTCACACCCTCTCTCCGGACTCTTCCATCATCACTGGCCACCACACCTTCACGCCACGCCACCGTTGTTCTTCATCATCACGGTTGCCATCCTCCATCATTCTTCACTATCCTGGTTCGTGGGTCTGGAATCGAGTAGTTCCTATGTTCCTTTCACCGCGACATCTTCTTTCATCATTCTTCTTGCCTTGACGCCTCTGTTCCTCCGATCTATCCTGCCGTGACCCTTCTGGCTTGCGATCTGTCTTCTCCATGGCATGTGGTTTCTCTGTGTTTTCATAGTTTCATAGACTATAGTTGTCTGTATGTTTTGCTTATGCTTGTTGTTGTGTAGTTCATTAGTTTGTGTTGATTACTTGAATCTCATGACTGTGTAATATCTAACTAGTGATTTCAATTGTTCTTTTTATCTTTTTAGTTTGGGTAAAGTACTGTTTTGGTCCCTAACGTTTCGGTCGTTTTCTGTTTTGGTTCCTAACATTTAAAACGTCATATTTTGGTCCTAAAACGTTTCAATTTTAATCAACCAAGTCCCAATCCCCAATGTTCATCCTTGTTTAATTATTTACAATGCTTAGATCTCTAAATTATGTTTATGTCTCTTTCTCTTAGTGTTTCCTAATCAAGGTGGGAACACATGGACGAAAAATAATGTAAGTCTTATTTATATTATATTGTTTTTCTTTTTTTTAATATTAGTTTTAAATTATATTTGGTTGTTCCTCAACGGTAAACTGAATTGTTAGTGTCACATATGTCTACAACAGTCCTAACAAGAAGAGACACAAACATATTTTAGAGATTTAAGCATTGTAAATAATTAAACAATGACGAACATTGGGATTGAGACTTGATTGATTAAAATTGAAACATTTTGGAACCAAAATAGGACGTTTTAAACGTTAGGGACCAAAACAGAAAACGGCCCAAACGTTACGAACCAAAACAGTATTTTACCCTTTTAATTTTGTTAATTGGAAGTTTTTGTGCCTATTACAGCGTAGGAATTTTCCAGATTTTCTCCTTTTGGAATTTTTAATTTTAATATTGAATTTTTAATTTTTGAATTTTCAAATTTTAATTTTAATTTGTAATCGGATATACCCGATATCCGATCCGATCCTCATCTTAAAAGTACGAATATTGTATTCGATCCGATCCAATAAAATTAGTGCGGATCGAAATAAAATTTTGGTCATATCCGATCTAATCCGATCCGTGTGTAGCCCTACACACTAGTACAGCATACACTATACAGAGGGCAAAGCCCCCCAAAAATAACATTATACCCCCCAAAATGGTAATTTTTAATAATTTTAAGACATACTCAGTTACTTAAATAAAAATTAATAAAATGTATAAATATATTTTTAAGTAATAAACTAATAAAAATTATTTTATTATAAATATATTTAAAATATTAAATTTATCTTTATTACGTAAAAGTGTCTCTATAATTTTGTGAGTGTGTGCCATACTATATCTCTCTTACTCTTACTTCTTACTCCAACACAGACAAAACCACGAGTTAGAAATATATTGTAAGGCTGAATTGACATTTATCTTAACTTATAAGATCATATTATTATTATTTAAAATGTTCAGAACGTGACTTTAAGGTTTTTTTATGGATTTAATTCCAAAGTCTTATTTGAAAATGTGACAAAAATAATTTTTTATTTTTATTTTAAATGTTTAAAAAAATTTGTCCCATGAAGAAATATTTTTCTTATGTAATATATTATTTAAAATTGTCATTGTTAATGTGCCAATCATCAATACCATAAAATGTGAGTAATTGGTCATGCATAAACATCGTTTTGAATAATTTGATTTACTTTATTTACTCTATCAAGAAAGAGAATTGCTTTAAGTGATGATTTGAGAATCTATAAGGTAATAATTATTATTATGTGCTAATGTCCCTTTTTAAGTAGGTGTAAAATCGTTGTAATATATGTTTTCAAATGAACCGCGTATGAATATTTTTTTCTCATTTGCCTTTCTTTGACTTAAAGCAAAGAATCGAAAGCTCCTTCATTGTAATTTGTAACTAATAAACTAATCAACTATTCATGTGTTTCATGCATGTTCTTTATTTTCTAAACAAGGAGCTATGTAGGCAAAAGATGTACAAATAAATTTTAAAATAAA
Source organism: Stylosanthes scabra (assembly GCA_036250425.1). Taxonomy (NCBI): domain Eukaryota; kingdom Viridiplantae; phylum Streptophyta; class Magnoliopsida; order Fabales; family Fabaceae; genus Stylosanthes; species Stylosanthes scabra. Next base: position 9,062 of record JASCZI010151188.1, read on the forward strand.
AAATATAAGAACACCAACCATGAAAAATAACTCTTCTATCATTAAGTTAAGTTAACTTTTATTATATATTATGTTTTTTTGATATATATTATAAAACTATATATTATATTTTCTAATTAATATATAATTTAAAATCATTTATTAATATTATTTTATTTTTATTTAATTATTATTTTTATTTCATATTTATCCTTTCTAAAATTAACAATTTTTTTAATTATACAAAAATATTAAAATAAACATTAGATTGAAATTATTTAATATAAATGTTTAATAAATTAAAAAATAATTTTATTAATTTATTAAGTAAAATATTAATATTATATTTTTGTTAATTTATTAAAAAATAATTTTTTAAACAGTGATAATAAGATAAATTTGTCCTAAATTTATGATTCATTGCAATCAATTAATATAGAGTATATACCCAAATTAGTCCCTAAAGAATTCTAAAATGGACGTTTTGGTCCCTAACAAAAATTAATTACTAGATTAGTCCCCAACGTTAGTAAATGTCAGACACTTTGGTCCCTAACAAAATTAATTATCAAATTAGTCCCCAACGTTAGTAGACGTCACACACTTTAGTCCTTCCTTTATCTTCTTCGTCAACCATTAACGATCCGATTCAACATGACACGTGAAGCTGCTTAGTCACACATTAGGTTAAGCTTTAGAGGGACCAAGTAGCTTCATGTATCACGTCGAATCGGACTGTCAGTGGTTGACAGAGAAGATAAAGAAAGGATTAAAGTGTCTGATGTCCACTAATGTTGAGGACTAATTTGGTAATTAATTTTGTTAGGGACCAAAGTGTCTGACATTTACTAACGTTAGGGACTAATTCGGTAATTAAATTTTGTTAGGGACTAAAATGTTCACTTCAGAATTCTTTACGGACTAATTTGGATATATATTCATTAATATATTAATAGGTTAGAGATTCAGTGAGTTTAACTTGCCTTAAAAACTAATTTAAAAGGTAAAATTTATTTTTACTTTATTTTAAAGCATAAATAAAAGATTTAAAATGTGAATTCAGATGATCAAATAATATATTTTAATTTTAGCTTTATTTTAATATTATATTAAAAATTCAGTGAATCTAACTCTCTCTAATTAAAGTTCACTTAATTTCTTATGATCTCTGATTTGATCAGAGTTGAGTAAAAGGGTAATAATTAAAAAATTTAATTAGACACGGTAATAACCGACAGCTTGAAACAAGAATCAATTTTTTTTTTTTTTTTTGACATTACAAGCTAATGGTTGTTTCCCCACCCCACCCCATCCCCATTAACACACACACAACTTTTTTTTCTCTTCAGCACAAGCCAAGGATCGATCCTTGGTCCTCTTATATGCACACCTTTGTGGACACTAGGCCACTGCCTGGCGTGCAAAAAACAAGAATCAATTTAATTTGGTAATAGTGAATTTATATATTTGGAAAAGAACAAAATTTCCTTTAGAACATGAACAAATATACCACATCGTCATCATAACCTTATCCTGAATGTGGTTGATAAATAAAGGACAACAAAAAAAAGCAAATTAAAGATAATTATAATATAATGATAATAATAATAATAAAGAGAAAACAATTGAAAAAAATTGACATTGAAACCAATCTAGAATCACAATGTGGCGATTGATGTTGATTGCATGAAATCCAGTTCATTACGCGTAAGATAATGCTGACTTTTGTTTCCACTATTAACAACTTTGGATTGCATACACGTTATTATTATTAGAATTAAATTTGATTAGATTGTATACCTTATGTAAACTAAACTATATTACATGTTCATATCATGGTCTCCATTATTATTATCATTTCAGTTCAAGTCACAAATGATATATTGACATTTGATTTCATAGTTGTTGTTGTAAAAAGGACAGAATCCATTTCATAGGTTCAAGGCTCTTTAACTACGACTACAATAATTAAATGTTAATTAAGGTTTAAGCGTATTATATTACCTTTACCCATCTAATTTAATACTATTCGTATAATATTTATTGGGTCAATTTTTGTATATGGTAATAATTTTTAATAATTGAGTTTTCTTTGACTTTTTGACATAGCCGTTGGCATGAAATTGAAAAGACACGTATAGATCTTAATTATAGCTTCATGCTTAATGACGACTTTGTAAAACAATGGTGATTTATTAGTGTTAAGTACAAGAGTGTTTAATGATTATCTTAAAGACTTTATGGATGAGAGATCTAATCACAGCGGGCAAAATCAGAGAAAATATATTTTTCGAGGGGTTGTCCTTAGAGAAAACTAAGAACTATGATCGAAGAAGGTGGTTTATATATGTGAAGAATAGCTCTAGAATCTCAGAATTAGGATTATGAGATTTTAGGTCTAATATGGGAGATTAATGTTTAGATAATGCGTACCTTTAGGATTGAAATCCCCGTTTATATAATTTCAGGTGGTTGAGATTCGGATGAGATCTTTTATGATTCTATCAAATCTTTTCTTTTTTTTTTTAGCTTGATCCTTGACCTTATGTGCCAAGTGTGTTTAGTGTTAACTGATGTAAGTAAAAAAAAATTATTTGACTGGTCCGTAACAATTAGTAAGTGAAAAAAAAAAAAACTTCATCAACTCTATAATTAGAGAATGACTTAATTATGATTGGGGTAATTCAATTAAAAAAATTAGGACTTATTTAATTATACTGATTAAGTCCCCCAAAAAAAAATCTTAGCTATATTATCTTATTATTAAGAATAATAAATTGATATTTTAACATTTAATACATTTCATATTTCATATCAACACTATATTAACGGTAATTATATTAAAAATAAAAAATTAACAATTTGTAAATTCAATAACTAATATAAAGATTCTAAATAAAAATATTTTAATGCTTATTAAGAATTTTAAAAATTAAATTGGAAATCGCCTCAGTTATTATTTGTGGCTTATTATTGAATGTCTTTACTAAATAAAGAATAATGTACGCTTTGTGGAATTGTTTTTTCGGTGATAACCATTTGTGGCATTACCTCAATTCTTAAATTTCTATTTAAGAAGAATACTAAAATTATCTAAAAAAATTCTCAAATATTGATAACATCAATCATAAAAAAAAATTCTTTATCCATAAAAAATAAATTTTATTGATAAAACTATCCAAACATCATTAACGAGCCATTGATGTTTGAATAGCTTTGAACGATATTTTGAATCAAATAAAACTCATTTTTATAAATAAGTGTTGGAGGGTAATTTTCATATTTTTTATATATTATATTTTAAAGTAATAACTTAAATTTATATTTTTGAATTTGTTATTCAAAGTTTAAAATTTAAAATTTATGTTTTTTAAAAATCTATTTAAAATACTTTATATTTTTATTTTTCATATATGAAATTTAAACTCATAAAATAAATAAAAAAATAGGATTAACCATATGAGATATTATAATAAAAAAAATGTTTTTCTAAAAAAAAACATCAACTAATAATTGAACGAAAAAATATAGAATCTTACTTTGCTGGATAGATAATCTCAAATTCTCAAGTAAATATATATAAGTAGTAATTAATATCTGACATGATTCTTTTTCTGAATTATTTATATCTTACTAAGTAGTAATTATAAAACAATCTTGATTTCATAAATCTAGCACTTAACACTACTTAACAAGTTACACCCATAAACTAAGATTAGTGACTTTGGATTCTTCTGGCGATTCGTGCTTGCCAGCTTTGCTTTTACTCGCCAGCACCCAGCAACAACAAACATATATAACCATCTCTCATTCACATGACCAAGAACACCCCCCATCATTTATTTAATAATCAAAATCTGTTTTTGACAAAAAGGGGTTGATTTCATAGCCGAATTGGATTCTGGGTTGCAAGAATTTCTGCAAAAAGAACAAACAATTGGTTGATTCTGATGATGGAGGACCGAAGGCTGGTGCTGGTTCTGTTCAGCACCTGCATTCTCTCTTTCATGGTCTTTGCCATTAATGCTGACACAGATCCAAATGATGGTTAGTCATGCTCTTCATTAATAATTCAATCATTGTTCTTCTTTTTTCTTTTTCTTTTTCTTCTTTTCAATATGTCTGTTTCTTTTGTAGTTTGATGTGTTAGTTGTATACAGTGTTTTAGAGAAGAGCATTTCTTGTGTGCCATTTTTTTTTAAAATTTGGTATTTATCCTTATAGTTCAGCTGATTTTCCAGTAGACTAGTTTGATTTGGATTTGGATTTTGGAACAAAGTATTTTAGTTTTTTTTTTTTATTTTAAATTAATTTATGAAAGGTGAGTGTCTATTCATCTGAATTATTGTAAACTCTATCACCATGAATAAATGTGTGTGCTTATTTTCTTTTTTTTTTAGTTAATTTTTTTTAAAATTTTTAATCAGTGTGTTTGAGCAATTTTTTACTTCATGTTCTATCTGTTATGTGTGGTAATGGTAGTTGGTTGATATGCAATTCTTGCTCTTCTTTTTGGCTGGTAATTGACATGTTCTTTCTCATGATTTCCTCTGATATGAATGGGAATCTTCATCGTCCAATTTCACTCCCTTACCTTTGACTTCAATGTTTCTGTGTTCTCAAAAATTTGTTTCCCTCAATATCTGATGCAGCTAATGCTCTAAGGAGCATGTACCAGAGTATGAACTCACCATCTCAGCTCAATTGGCCTCAAAATGGCAATGATCCTTGTGGAGAGTCTTGGAAAGGCATTACTTGCTCCCACGGTCGCGTCACCGAGATGTGAAGCCTTAATCTCCCAAATCCTAATCAATTTAAACATGTTTTGATTATTACTTTATCTGATATGTGTGCTGTTGTTCTTTTTGTTCAATCATTTACTTCTTATCAGTAAGTTACCTGGTCTTCAACTTAGTGGAACTTTGGGTTACCAGCTACAAAGCTTGTCATCTGTGACTTACCTGTAAGTTAAGCCCCGTTCGGTAACTGTCTCAAGACATAAAATACAAAGACATGGAGAAATTCTGTCTTGTACTTTGTCCTTGGAACAATCTTGTTCTTTGTATATCCAGTTTTCTATGTATTGTGTTACCGACATTGTTAATCGAAAATGTTTGCAGAGACTTGAGTAACAACAATCTTGGTGGCAGCTGGTACCAGCTCCCTCCGAATTTGGAGCACTTGTATGTCTTACTCTTCTGTTATTTTTGTTTTGGACTTTCGGTAGTCGAATTTTAACATACTTGTTACTTTGTATGCAGAAATCTTGCTAATAATAATTTCAATGGGCTGGTTCCGTATTCAATCTCTCAAATTCCTTCGCTTAAATACCTGTGTGTAATTATATTCTTGAATTCTTATATGTCTTTCATTGTATATCTATACAACTCCTTGGCTAAGCCATCATAGTAATTTGCAAAATTGATATTGATTCTGTAGGAATCTTGGTCACAACCAGTTCCAACAAGGATTGTCTGTCGACTTTTCACAGCTTACTTCCCTTTCTACACTGTGAGATTCCGTCAATTCTACATGCCTTTCAGCAACATTAATCCTATGATTTCTTTGTCTGTCGCTGTGGATTGATTAATATTATGTACTTAAAAATTTAGCATTGCTTCTGATTCCATCCTAATTCGTATTCTTTATTTTGTTTCTGTGAAAAGGCTCCATATACATTATGATTTTTTATGTCTAAAACTTTCGGTTACTGAGCCATCAACTATAATATCTGTAAACTGTTGTAGGGATCTTTCGTCCAATTCCATGACCGGAGACCTCCCTCAAACAATGAGCTCACTTTCAAGCCTGTCAACACTGTAAGTGGACTTCCTTTCTTTCTTCATATTTACATGGTATCGATTGCATTCTAAGCGGACTTGTTTGCCTTTGTATAGTTATCTGCAAAACAACCAGTTCACCGGCACCATCGATGTTCTTGCTAACCTGCCACTCGACACTTTGTGAGCCACTTTTATTTCATATTGCTGCCATGGAACACTTCTTTCCTATGTAGTTCATAATATTGCCTTTCAAGTTTTAAGTATTTTCTGAATATTTCTCTCAGGAATGTGGAAAACAATCATTTTACCGGCTGGATACCGGAACAGTTAAATGGCATAAACCTGCAGTGAGTATTAGTGTATTACCATTATCTGAAAATTTCAAACTAAGAATATTTATCTGTTTATTTCATTATATTAAACTTGAATGATGAGCCAAATTTTAATGACAGAAAGGGTGGTAACTCATGGAACTCAGGGCCTGCACCCCCTCCTCCTCCTGGGACACCTCCAGCAACAACCAGGCGCCACCACAAGTCCGGTGGACAAGGCAGCTCATCTGATGGTAGCTCTAGCGACGGGGGCAAAAAATCTGGTATTGGAGGCGGTGGCATTGCTGGAATAGTGATCTCTATATTGGTGGTTGGGGCAATAGTAGCATTCTTCCTGGTGAAGAAAAGATCCAAGAAGTCATCGTCATTAGACATGGAAAAGCTTGACAATCAGCCATTGGCTCCTCTTGCTTCAAATGAAGTCCACGGTTTGTATCTTGTTTCTTGCATTATATTGAAAATCCTTTCTTACCTTTTCCTTTATGATCAACTTTAGGCCACTGTTTCTCATTTTTAAGAGTTTCATCACATTTCATTCTTCTTGAAATGGGTTTGATATAGACCTTACTCTATAATGCAGGACTGAATTCTACGCATAGTTCGACGGTAATTGACTTGAAGACATTTGATGACACTCCTGTGGAACCAATAAATGTTAAACCCCCTATTAAACCCCCACCTCTCAAATCATTTGATGAAGAAGAAATTCCGAAGAAGCCAGCTGCTGTCAAGAAGACTGTTGCGGCTCCCGCAAATGTGAAAGCATATTCTATAGCTGACCTGCAAATTGCTACTTCAAGCTTCAGTGTGGATCAACTCCTAGGTGAGGGGTCTTTCGGACGTGTATACCGTGCACAATTTGATGATGGCAAGGTACTCGTTACTGCATTTTTTACTTTTGCAAGTGCAGTTCAATGTCTAATTCATGGGGCGAAGATAGATTATTAGGAAGTTTCTTAAAAGTGACCCACCTGAGAAGATAGATTATTAATGGTTTTGACTTTTGTTTTTGCTCATGAACTGTTGTAGGTTCTTGCTGTGAAGAAGATAGATTCATCTATCCTTCCTCATGATTCGTCCAACGATTTTGTAGAAGTAGTCTCAAACATCTCCCATTTGCATCATCAAAACGTGACAGAGCTTGTTGGTTATTGTTCGGAGCATGGTCAACACCTCTTGGTCTACGAGTTCCATAAAAACGGATCGCTGCATGACTTCCTTCACCTACCTGATGAATACAGCAAACCGTTGATATGGAATTCTCGTGTCAAGATCGCTTTAGGGACAGCTCGCGCTTTAGAGTGAGTTAGTTGTTTGCAAGTGTTAATAGAATAAGAACCTCTTATTTCTTTCCCCGAGTATCAATAACAAAGCTCTTTGTCTTTTTTCTAGGTACCTGCATGAAGTTTGTTCGCCTTCGGTTGTTCATAAGGATATTAAGTCAACCAATATATTGCTTGATGCAGATCTTAACCCTCATCTTTCAGATTGTGGATTGGCAAGCTATATTCCGAATGCAAACCAGGTGAATCGCCGTTTCAAATGGATTTGCTCTTAATGAATGCAATTGTTACCTTTTCTTTTTTATTGTATCACACAGCTTACAAACGAAAATCATTCGTGCTAAATATTTTCTCATGTTCAGGTATTGAACAATGATGCTGGATCGGGATACGAAGCACCTGAAGTTGGCATGTCTGGTCAGTATACGCTTAAGAGTGATGTCTACAGCTTTGGAGTTGTCATGTTGGAACTTCTTAGTGGAAGGAAACCATTTGACAGGTAAATACTGATGCATTTTTAGGTAGTTATTCAAATGAAATTGTCTTAGTACGAATATGATAATTTTCGGCTTTAATCTTTACATGAAAATATCTTCATGTGACTAGTTTTAACATTCGCATCCTTTCCAAAATATCAGCGCATGAAGTAACATATATAGTTTAATCTATAATCTAAAACCCTTGTAAGTTGTTAGTGAAAGTAGATGCACCAATTTCTTTTCATATCATATGTTTTTTTGTTGTTTAATAAACTTGCTCTGCAGTTCAAGGCCAAGATATGAGCAGTCTTTGGTACGGTGGGCGACACCGCAACTCCATGATATTGACGCGCTGGCTAAAATGGTTGATCCTGCGCTGGAAGGGCTATACCCTGTTAAGTCGCTGTCTCGTTTTGCCGATGTTATTGCACTTTGTGTTCAGGTAATGTCACACATTCATGTCTCTTCCCAAAATTTCGTTGTCCTTGCCAATGGAAGTAAATTACTCTTACTTAGAAAAGAGAGACAACCTTAATGTATTGGTCACGTCAGCAAAAGTAACTAGTTGATTGTTATGAAAATTTGGAGTGATGCTATATGTACAAGTCTTTTTATTAACCAAGTCCAACCAAGTTAGCACAATCTCAATAGAAACCATTCTTATCATCAAAGATGTGTAGTATATTATGCAACTTGGTTAGACTTGGTTGAATAAAATGCTTGGTCACCTAGCATTTTTCTAAAAGTTAATGATTGTCTTTGCAGCCGGAGCCGGAATTCCGACCACCAATGTCGGAAGTGGTTCAAGCATTAGTGAGGTTAGTGCAGAGAGCAAACATGAGCAAAAGGACATTTGGGACTGAGCAAGGAGGAACACCAAGAGCGGGTGATGAGCCTGATACACAAGACATGTAAATTTTTATTACAAATAACAAAAACATTGTGTTTGATAGAATGCCTTAAAAATGGAAAGGAAAAACAAAATGAGATTCTCTCTCTCTCTCTTTTTCTTTGATTGTATCTTCTATTATTGTTTGAGGTTGAACAATTTTTTTCATGTAAGATACGGAGTTAGTTCTTTTAATCTGTTGTTAATATAAATAATTATATCATTTTCCACAATTCAAGCTAAGTTTTATCTACTTTTGCATTTTTTTTTCTTCCAAATATGTTTTTATATAAAATGGAATACAAGTTATGATAAGTTAAGAGGTTTATATTTAGGATGTTATTTAAATGTACTTTATTATTCTCATGTGTCATCTTCTGATCTATTTTCTCATATAAATGACAACTCATCTATGTCCCTCCCCCCATCTTTTTATGTATGAATTTTATTCCATCATTGTCATCCTAATTCCATGTGTCATAGGTGATGATAATTTTTTTTAATAATTTTAAATATTTAATCATAATTACAAAGAATGAATAATTATACATAATCAAGTTTTTTTAACAATTAAGTCTAACCAAGTCCACATCTCACGCGCCTCTCATTAATAGGGTATTAGGTTTTTCAGTTTTTTTGAAATCACAAATTCCTGATTTATCTCTTTCCTCTTTTATCACAAATCCCTGCGTTTTTGTTCTGCAACTGCATGTATTTTCATTCTGCAACTTTTCACAGCAACGATGAGGAGAAGAACGACGATCATGATGCCATTAACGAGAAAAAGAAAGATAATACAGTGAGGAAGAAGGAAGAAGGAAGAGGAGAACAAGAAGATGATGATAATGAAGAAGAAGAATAAGATGAGTACATTTGAGTACATTTCAGTGGTAACTTCCAATAATCCGTTTATGTTTTCATTCAAAACCGTTTTTACTTTCATTTCAAAACCGTTTCTATTTTTATTTAAAATCGTTTCTACTTTCATTCAAAATCGTTTATACTTTCATACGTTTCTGTTTTCGTGACCCAAAGTCACGCCTAGGCGTAAACAAGACCACGTCCAGGCGTGGATTCATCACCAAATTCGTTTCTGTTTTCATATAAATTCCGTTTTTGTTTTCATGTAAATTTCGTTTCTGTTTTCGTGACCCAAAGTCACGCCTAGGCGTAAACAAGACCACGCCCAGGCGTGGGTTCATCACCAAATCCGTTTCTGTTTTCATACAAATTTCGTTTCTGTTTTCATGTGAATTCCGTTTCTGTTTTTGATATAAAATCTATTTCTGTTTTTCATGTAAAATCCGTTTCTGTTTTCTTAGAATATTCAATTCAATTTTTCATCATCAACAACACCACCAACAACAATAATAATGTAATAATGGAGGAGGATGATGAGAAGGAAGAAGAGGACGAAGAAGAGGAAGGAGAAGAGGAAGAGGAGGACGGAGAAGAGGAAGAAGAAGAAGACGACATCGACGACGACGACAATGATGGCGGTGGCAATAACGACGGTGACGTTTGCAGCGACGACGACGATGATAGTAGCAGTGGTAGCTGCAATAACTGAGAAGAAAAATGAGGAAGAGGAAGACGAGGAGCTGAGTTGCAGAGAGAAACGCCCATTTTTTCGTTTTTCAGTTTTCTGTGGGTGAGTGTTGTGCGTGTATGCACGCGCCTGGGTGAGAGTGGGGCAAAATTGCTTGGTTTGACTTGATTGAGTAATTTGCTTGGATGTGTAGCATTATTGACAAAGAATATATTTTTTCATTGAACTATATATGGCTTTATGTTATAAAAAAAATGACAAACCATAGACTGAAGCCTACGTTCCGTCACCGTTCCATTTTCACCAAATCCTAAGGTCACAAAATTGCATAGTAGATTAGTAGGTGCACTCAATTAAAGGGTTATAATATGTCCCCCAAAAAAATTTTAAAGGTTCCCAACTGTATGCACCAAATCCCAAATTATTAGATTTTTAGCCATTTTCACAATTGTACCTTGAAAACATTTGAAGATATTAGACTCAATACCACATTGAATTCATCTTTAACTACAATCATAAGAATCAAGAATCCAATATCCTCTCCTATTAGTCTATTACTACTATAATAATAATAATAGCATGAAGCCTTTGTTCATCATAGCACTAATAACAGTCATCAAAAAAAAAAAAATCATAGCACTAATAACATTTCGTTCTTGGACTTCCATTATTGTTGTCACTTGTCACCATCAACAATCCAAACATGTTTCAGAGCAATTCCAGCTCCAAGCAAAGACTAATCCCACACAAAACACGTAAAACTCATATATGATTAGAGCAGTTTCAATCCTTAATGTCAACATAATTATATCAATATCAATGTCATAACTAGCCTTGTATCTCCCTCCTTTTCTTAGCCTCTTTTGTTTAATTCAGTTTTTTTTCTTCCGATAGGTAAATAATTTAGTTTTCTTTTTTTCTTTTTGTTTTTTTAAATAATTCACACTTATCTGACAAAAACTAACAATGGCTACCAGATCAGAAGCATGCAAATTGGTGAGAAAGCAGGAATATTTTCACAAAAGAGTTCTGGCATCAACGAACAAAATTCCAACATCCAACTTAAAATGGAAAATAAAAAGTCAATTCCTAAAGCTTGTTTAGTTTTCCTAAAGCTAATCTCTTCAAATGCCAATGTTACTGCCTCTAAGGTTTGTTTGCCACAAGATTTCCATCTTGAATCTTGAAAGGGCCAACCTCTGAGAGAAGGTCCAACCATGACGTTTGATATCCCTCTCCAAGCAAGGATTGAGCCTCACAATAACCAGAAAGAAATTGTTCAGTGACATCACTAGCACCGGTTTTAACATGGCAGGTTTTCATCTTCCCCTCGATAAATTGAGGTATCGAGGATTCAACAAGTTTCCCCGCTAAAGGCCCAAACGTCAATAGATCATAAACTTTCCGGTAATGCAGAGTAACCTACACCATCCCAATCAAACAATTTAACAAATCATGGTTGACATCAATCAATTGCACTAAAAAAATCAATTGAAAAGCTAGAAGACAATACATACAGGATATCCAGGAAATGATGATCCATCAGAATGGGAACGAGGATAATTCTCTTTTAAGTCAGCAATCTGAGCGGTTATTATCTTGTGCAGCATTTGGATGCAGTCTACTGGCAAGTCAATGGTGGCAGATGCCTTTTTAGTATCAAGCTTCAACAGTAGGTAGAACCAATATGAAGCATCATTTAAGGCGTCCATGGCAACGCAATGGCCTTGGATGGTAGTGAGATCGCAGGAGAGAGAAATGTTGTTGCACACGGCTCCCAGGTTGAATAGAACAGAGGCCTTCTCCAGATGGATGTTGTGCTGCGAAGAATATTCTTGTGGGTTGAAGGCATTGTACCAAACAAAGAAAGGTGAGTTATGTGAGTTAGTCATGGGGAACAAAGGCTCAATAATGCAAAGGCATTTGAAATAGCGGATGAGGCAGTCACGAGGAGGTATGGAATTCGTTGCTTCCCATCAGGATCGGGAGGAGGACAAGATTGGAACAATGAAGTCATGCAACAAATCCCTCTAACTAATTTTCCAGTGACAGATTCTGCATCATGATCAAGAGGACAAGATTGGACCAATGAGGATGCTTCAGGTAGCTCGGGTTTGGTTAGGATGGATGATTGCCTATAAAGAAACTCCGCCTGAAAGAAGACCGTCTTCTCGTAAAGATGAATTATCCAGGTTCGGTCATATTTGGAGACATGTTTGTATGCAGGCGAATCAAGTCGTATCAGATAATATGCTCTACGATAAGCCTTTAAAACCTACACATCAATTCATCACCATCCTATTAAAAATCTAAAATTAAAAAAAAAAAAAATGTAAAATCAATCATGAGTCAAGACTGACCTTTCTGAACAAAATGGCAGATTGATGTTTTTGGAGAGTGGAACGGATGTCGTTGTTGTTGGTGTGTTGTCGAGTTCTTGCTGTAATTCGAGCTCGGAAGCCTGAGCGGAGAAGAGGTTGTGCAGACTCTCGGGGAAGAGGACAGTCAAATCGAGCGTGGCGGAGATGTCCTTGCCAAAATTCTTCCAGAGTTTCAAGAAGATATTGGAGGCGGCACTAAAGGCGTCCATTGCAAGGTGACGGCCAAGGTCAGTGTTGCGGTCGCAAGAAGCTCCAATCTGGCTGTATATGGCACCAAGGTTGAAGAGAATAGAAGCCTTCTCCAATTGGATACTGTTGCGTTGAGAGGAGACTCCATGCTCATGCTGAGAGTAGAAGGCATCATACCAAAAAAAGATGAGCGCATTGGGGTCGGCATCCTTGTCGGAGGAGATAGCCGTGAAGAGTGGCTCAACAATGCAAAGACATTTTAAGTAGTGGATGAGGCAGTCACATTGCATGGGAAGGGAGAGCTCTTCTCTTTGCTCCACAATGTCCATGCGGCATTTGTTTAGGGTTTCGAGAATGCTTTCAACTTTCTGTGCATCGCTCTCTGAGTATTTTCTTGCTACCAACTTGCGTAATGGCCCATACAGATATACCGGATCACTCTTCTTCACTGGGATCGATAGCATCGTTTCCGGGTTCAACAACCTAGGTTTATCGTTGCTCATGGCGACGGCGTATCAGGGATAGGGTAGGATAGGATTATGAATCAAAAAATTGAAATTATCCCGCACTCTCCCGTTCCACTTTAAGGATTTGAAAGTTCCTTAGCTCTGGCCTCTGAGGCGTTGCACTGTGCTAATGAAGTTTATTTCAATTGACCGATGTTAAAATTTATTTATATTAGAGATGATTTTTTGTTGTTGTCTATATTAGAGATGATTTGTAATTGAATTATATGCTTACTCAATTTATTTTATGTTAAAATTAATTTATAATAAAAATTTCATTTCTTCTTATCTTATAATAAAAAATTCTAACTTTCATTTATTTTCTTATTTGACTATAATTAAACCTGACAATGGATAGAATAGAATAAAGTTTAGTCCCAACCCTAATTCTATCCTCGCGTTCATATTTTATTCATAATCCAATCCTACCTTACTCGCGTGTTGAGAACCTCTCAATCCTAATCCTACCCGCTGTTATCCAACTCTATCCGCGGGTTGCGACTAGTGAGGCCGCGAGGTGACAGGAAACAGAGCGCGACATGAAGGTGAGGGAGGGTCGCGACGGTGAGGTTTCGACTGCTGCTTCAATCCTTGGGACTTGGAAGAAAACGAGAGAGTATCATATTCTTGATATTTTGTGAGTGTTTGAAAGTAAGAGAGATTAGGGGTTGCCGCAGTAAAATATGGAATGAGAGGTTTAATTTAGAAATTAGGGTTTATAAAATTTTATATTTATAAATGTAAGTAAATGGAAGAGGCTTTTACATATTTAATGTATAAAAATTACAAATTGATGTCATAGCTTAGTGGTTAAGACTCTTTTATATAATTAAAAGACTATGTGTTTTATTCCTAACACTAACATTTTTTTAAAAAATTATGTATTATATATAGAATGCGAATTGGGAGGTAAGATTGAGCCTAAATCTTAACCCTACCCTACTTGCAAGCAAACTCGCTCTGTCCTCAATCCGCTAGGTAAAAAATTAACAGGAAAAATAATACAAAAATATGGCATGTACCGGATACTAATAGTCTAATAGTAATAGAGTAAACATCCCTCCCGGTCCCTGAACTTTTTCGTTTTGGATAAGGCACCCCTTAATGAATCGAAACTCCCAGAGCGGCCCCTAAGCAATTAAAAAATGGAACAAATCGACCACTAAAACCACCTGAAAAATTGGTTATAATGTGGCGTGTCAGGGATCGATTTGTCCTATTTTTTAATTGCTTAAAGACCGCTCTGAGAGTTTCAATTCATTAAAAGGTGTTTTATCCAAAACAAAAAAACTGAAGGACCAGGAAAGACATTTACTCATACTAATAAGATCCGAGTGATCAAAGCAAAACTGAGTAAGCCAAAGATATAAATTAATAAATATAATTGAGAATTGCCATAATAAAAAATTGAGCACTTGGAATTCTTAGAATGAAATGAATGTTATCCATCAAGGCACATACCATTAAATAACTGAGGTTAGTTGCCAACCAAAATGAAACCACCATACAAAAGTTTCTTTTAAACTAATCACTTGAGTACAAAAATTCCAATATGAAAGCATTCTTAAATTTTAACCAAATAACATTGTATTCCAAGTCCACAATTCTATTTGCACATTAAAATCAGTCATTAAAATTAGTTATCAGTATATAATACATATTAAAATATAAAATACACACTAAAAATAATTAAATTATATATATTCTATATTTCAATGTATATTAGTTAAATTTAATGTACACTTAGCATAACCGGTACTTGGACTTTCATTATTGTTGTCACCATCAACATGCTCTTCTAATACATGTACCATGGTCAAAGTTAAAGTTCAACAATCCACACATGCTTAAAAGCAATTCCAGCTCCAAGCAAGACTAATCCCACACAAAACAAGTAAAACTCATATATGATTAGCAGTTTCAACACTTAATGCCAACATAACTATATCAATTTCAATGTCATAATAACTAGCCTTACCTTGTATCCCCCTCCTTTTCTTAGCCTCTTGTTACTTTAAGTAAATCAGTTTAATATATGCAACTGTGATTTAGATTGTAGTTTACAGATTTTTCTAACCAACCTGTTTGAGTTATATCTATATGAGATACTCAAATCCATAATCGATTAGTTCAGATGTTGCTTTCCATTTTAATCAATTGAAATCAGGAGTTAATATGTGACAAAAACTAACAATGGCTGCGAGATTAGAAGCATACAAATTGGAGAGGAATAAGCAGGAATATTTTCACACATCAAAAGACAAAATTACGAGGATAATATTTTCACAAAATGAGTTCTTGCATCAACGAACAAAATTCAAACATCCAACTTAAAAAGGAAAATAAAAAGTCAATTCCTATTTCCTAAACTTGTTTAGTGTTGATTTGGATTTGGATTGTTTTTTTTTCTAAAAGAAGAAGAACTTTTCATTAAATTTTAAATATTTGGGTCATTAAAAAAAATAATTTTATTAAAAAAAATAAAAGAAAAAAAATTTCTATAAAAAAATAATTTTTAAATAAGACATACTACTGTTGGACCGAAATAATAATATTTTCGATAATAAAAATAACTGAACATAGTGTTAATATCTAAATCAAATAATAGTGTGTTATTATGATTCAAATTGAAGAATCAGAAGCTTTTAAATTTCGATGTGTGTACATTGAGATTGCATTAGATTGATTTCAAATGTTTTGAATTTAATAATGATTCACATCACTTGGTATATATATATATATATATATATATATATATATATATATATATATATGTTACTCAAAGAATGATGATGTTTGACTTTGAATTGAATAAAGA